>JASVEL010003569.1:0-101099 GCA_032618575.1 Nicotiana noctiflora
GGCTTTTGAATTGGGACGATATGGCCTCAAAAGAGTGGCTTTTTACCTTTTCAGCTTAAAAAGTTTAATCATATAAAAATTTGTTATTCCTTAGCATGGGATAAATTTTTACCCATTAGGATTTTTGAGGGTTAGTGTTATTGAAACCCTTTACTTTGTTATGCCTCAATATAAGTTTGTTCAAGAGTTTGAACAATTTTGGTACCCCTTGAGGTTTTGAGGGTTTAAGTTATCGAAACCCTTTGTAATTTTGCCGAGGGTATCTCTTTTAACCGGTTTTGTGAAAAATATTAGAAGGCCTGTTTTGTTACGGAACGTCTTCGAACAACCTTAGTTTGGTCGTAGCCTTTAACTTGAGATATGTTCTTTGGGTTTGTTTCTCAATTATACTTCGAACTTGTTCAAAGCACCAGTCCCCGAGTGGGGTGGCTGTGGCCCATGAAATCGAGGGTTGCCTTTTTAAGGTCTTATGATCTCGAGATTTTAGTAATCTGAACATGTTGATTTTTAGGCGGTAGTCCTCGAGTAGCTCGACCTTTGACCCAGTTTTCACAATAGATCATAAGTACGGGATTGTGAAGTAAATTTTTCTATGACACAAAATATTTAGAAAGAAAAATACTTCTCTTCATATATTATACATGGGTACATGTTTTCTTTTTAGGGCTCGAGCAACCTATATGGGCACGGTTCGTTCGATCGTTTGGACCTTACAAAATTTTACCTATCGAGACCCATTCGAAATGGAATATTTTCCATGTAATTAAGCTAACGTCCGAGGGTGATTCCCCCTAGTATTCGATACTGTTGAATTATCACCAGGTAGCATAAATAATTTTTGTCTCGTTAAAAACCTCACCGAAAAATCCCATTCGGGACAAAAATCGGTCTAAGGGAAATAAAGTGCAACGTGTGCTTTAAAATCTAAGGTCTTTATGTTGAATATTCCTTGATATCTTCGATCGAACACTTGCAAAAAGTTAGTATAAAATACAAATGAAAGAGGAGAAGGTCATACCTTAAAAATAATATCATTTGAAGAGTGATATATTCAAATTATTTGGCAATTGTTTGCCGTTCATCGTGCCAAGTTTCTAAGATCCTTTTCCGAAGATCTTGAGGACCTGATATTGTCCCTCCCAGTTCGGACCGATCTTTCCCTTGTTTGGGTCTCGAGTGTTGATGGTGACCTTTATCAGAGCTAAGTCCCTAATTTTGAAGTGTTGAAGATTGGCTCTTCGATTGTAGTACCTTTTGATGCGCTGCTTTTGTGCGGCCATTCAGACAAAGGCAGCTTCCTGTTTTTTATCTAGGAATTCGAGGCATGTATTCATAGCCTCATAATTTGAATATTCCATTGTGTATTGAAACCTGAGTCTAGGCTCCCTGACTTCGACCGAGATTAGAGCTACGGCGCCATATGCTAAGGAGAACGGTGTTGCCCCCTTACAGATTTTGACGTTGTTCGATATGCCCAAAGGACCTCGGGCAAAATTTCTCTCCATTTTCCCTTTAGCGTCGTCTAATCTTTTTCTTTAGATTCTGAATGATGGTCTTCACCCTTTGTCGGTTGAGGCTCGACCTTTGACTCCGCTTGCCTCTACTTTTCATGCCAAGCATACAAGTCTAGTTTAGTGGGATTTACTTCTAAAGACAGGAATTCTTTTTCATCTCCCCTGTCAAAGTTGACGTCTTAACCTGACTTCCTGAGCTCAGTTGATTCTTGAAGCAATAGCTCTGGATCGAGAGCTGGATGCTTACCTTATTATTATGAAAAGAAGAAAGAGCTCTTTTTATAGATGTTGTTTGTTGATTCGACCTGTCCGTTCCCACAAGGATGATACGGTGTTGGCAAGATCCTTTTTATTTTGTGATCTTCAAGGAATTTGTTACTTTGATGCTGATAAATCGTTTTCCATTATCACATGCTATCTCGGTAGGTATTCCAAATCGGCATATAATGTGATCCTAGATAAAGTATATGAATTTATTTTCCCGAACGCTCTACAAAGGATATGCTTCAACCTATTTAGAGAAATAGTCAATCATCAATAAAATAAATTTAGCTTTACCTAGGGTCGATGATAGAGGGACGACGATATTCATTCCTCATTTCATAAACGGCCATGAAGATTGGACAGAATGAAGTTGCTCGCGGGGCTGGTGGATTTTCGGTGCATATCTTTGGCATTTGCTGCATTTTTGAATGAATTCCTTAGTATCTTTTTCCATATAGGCCCAATAGTATCCCTTCCGGCACCGAAATGGTTCCCACAAGTACCCTCATGAATTTCTTCTATAACATAGTCGGTGTCTCTCGGGCCCAAGCATATTTCCAACAATCCATTGAACAGTCTTCTGTATAATGTTCCATCTTCAGCCGATGTGAATCGTGCAGCCTTTGTTCGCAGAGTCCTCGATTCCTTGGGTTCCGATGGAAGATTCTCGTTTTTTAGATACTCAATATAATTACTCCTTCAATCCCAAGTTAGGCTTCTGGAGTTTATTTTGGCGTGGCCTTTTTTGATTACTGACTTCAAAAGTTGTACGACAGTCCTCGAGCTAATTTTGTTGTCTTCGACTGATCGGCCTCGCTGTTCTATTCTCGAGGTACATGTTGTAGGGTCCATTCTTTAAATCAGTGTAAGGTCTATAGTTTATCCAACTACCTCTACATTCGATCTTCTTGAACCTCGAAGGTCTTGTTGACTTTGTTAACCACAAGTAAGGAGTCACATTTGACCTCGATGACCTCTGCGCCCAAGCTTTTAGCCAGCTCGAGACCTACAATCATGGCCTCATACTCGACCTCATTGTTAGTCAATTTAGGCATTTTGATAGATTGTCTAATTGTATTTCTTGTGGGTGGCTTCAAAATGAAGCATATCCCGGACCAGTACACATTTGAAGCGCCATCTGTGAAAAGGGTCTACACACCCGAAAACACACCCGTTTATAACAAAAGTCCTTTTTGACCTCGAATGTGAGGCTAGCGTAAAGTCGGCCACGAAGTCTACTAAGATTTGAGAATTGATGGTCGTTCGGGGTTGATACTCGATGGTATACCCTCTAATCTTTAGGACCCATTTGGCTAACAGGCCTGAGAGTTCGGGCTTGTGCAAAATATTGTGAAGGGGGTAGGTGGTTACAACACAAATTGGGTGACATTGAAAATATGATTTTAATTTTCTAGAGGCGTTTATTAGAGAAAGTGCTAAGTTTTCTAAGTGTGGGTTCCGGGTCTCGACTTCACCTAAAGTTCGGCTAACATAGTAAATAGGAAATTACGTACCTTGTTCTTCTTGAACTAGGACACCACTTATTGTAATTTCCGAGACTGCTCAAATATAAGTAGAGTTGCTCGTCCATTTTTGGAGTATGAAGAAATGAGGGGATCGAAAGATACTGCTTTAGCTCTTCCAACTCCTGTTGGCATTCTGTCATCCAAGTAAAGCTGTTCTTCTTTTTTGAGTAGTGAGAAAAACCTATGACTTCAATTTGAAGACCTCGAGATAAATTGGCCTAAGACGGCTATCCACCCCGTTAACCTTTGTACGACTTTAACGTCGTCCACGACTGTGATGTCCTTGATTGCCTTGATTTTATAGGAGTTGATCTCAATTCCCGATTCGATACTATAAAGTCGAGGAACTTGACTGAACTGACCTCGAATGCACATTCTAAGTTTGTTCCTCTTTTTAGGGACTACAACTACATTTTCTAACCATTTAGAATATTTTACTTACCTAATGGATCCTATTTTGAGAAGCTTGGTTACCTTATTTTGATAAATGCATGTTTTACCTCGGACTGGCCTCCTCTTTTGTTTTACCGGTCTCAACTTCGGGTCCAGCCTCAATCGATAGTTGTTATATCCGGTAAGATCCCTGCCATATCTAGGTGGGACCAAGCAAAACAATCCATATTATTTAAAAGGAATAAAACGAGTTTTTTCGTGAGCTTAGGAGTTAACCCCATGCCCAGGTATACCTTTCGATCGGGAAGATGCTTAATTAGTATGAGTTGTTCCAGCTCCTCGATCGCCGACTTTGTTGCATCAGAAACATCAGTGGTTATGAAGGCTCGAGGTATCAGATAATCTTCATCCTCAAAGATCTCTTGTCCATATGATGGGGCAGAGACCGATGCCTATGGTTGCTATTTGACTTCTTATTTTGCCTTTGACTCGGATCCCTTTGTTGACGAAAGCGCTGATATCGATAGCACTTTGTCAATTGCATACATTTCTTTGGCGGTGTGTTGTTCACCTTGATGAAGTTTCGAAGGTACCACTCTCATGTTATTTATCCAACGCCTTCCGAGTAGTGCGTTGTATCTCATGTCACTTTATATCACATGAAACTTTGTATCTTGGATGGTCCCGGCTATATTTGGTGGCAAAATTATCTCTCATTTGGTGGTCTCACTAGCCATATTGAAAACTCGAGCTGCGAGCACGTTCTGGTATTGGAGGCCGAGTTGCTCTACGACCCTTGATTGAATAATATTTGTTGAGCTACTGATAACGTCCAAATCCACTACTAAATAGTAAATGGATACAATCACTTGCAATATAATTTACCCAACTATGAGTTGGGGTCGAATCCACAGAGAATAATATGTAGGCGATTAGGAATCTAAGAGAATTATTACTTGTTATGCAGTGCCAAACACTAAGAATAGTTTTGAGAAAATATTTATAGCCAATTGCAAAAATGTAAACAAACCTAGAAAGCAAGTAAAATGATCAATGGCTACAAGTATGGATGCATTGGGAACTACACTCATGTAACGATCCAATGTATTTCATATTTTTATAAATATGAGAGAGTTTATGTTAATTAGCCTCCGGTAATAATTCTATATTAGCTTCTTCTGAAAACTAACAAGACTTCCTAATCGAATTGTCCCTAAATCAATTAAGAGATTAAGAACTCTTGATTACGGGTACAAGTAGTTCAAGTCTTTCCCTAGGTAGAATATATAAAATGAGGGTTAAAGCCTCAAGTTCTTGTTAATTAATCTTTCCCAACGCCAAATAATCTTTCCCAAAATTAATTTGAAGTTAATGGGCGAGTCCTAGGGTTAGCTAATCCCTTTGGAAACATGAAAGAACAAGAATAATAAAAGTAACAATAACTCACTTCATAAAAGATAAAAAAACCATTCAATACATAAGCACAACAAGATATTTAATCCACACTTTAAACATGAATATTTCACTAAACAAGATTTAAGTGTTGAAATAATTACTACAAACTTAGATATTCAATACAAAGCAAGAAAATGAAGAAATGAGTACAAATGAGTAAGAAATTCTTAACCAAAATCGTCAATCTTCAAAACACAAGTGTATGTGCAAGAACCCTAACTTCCAAACTTGTTCTCTCTAGTATAAAGACTAAAAAATAATCCAAAGACATGCCAAAGATCTGCTAAGTCGTGTATTAAAGGATTTTGGGGTAAAAAACGTGAGATGCCAAAGCTGCCCAGATTTCTGCCCAGTTTTTTGTGAATCACGATCGCGTAATCAGGCGTTCGCGATGCATTCGCAGAATTGGCCATGCGTTCACGATGCATAATTTCCTGGAACACTACAATCGCATGTGAAAGTTTATAATCGCGAAGAGCATATTCTGGCAGCAATCAATTTTTCTCAATTTAACACATTTTAACTTGTTTTCTTCTGTATCTTCTCTAAATCACTTGATATATGAAATATGCTAATAAAACTCAGAAAATGCCTTAGTTTCTCAATAAATTTATACAAAAGTCTAAGTATCACGAGAAGATAAGTTGGTAAAATACCAACTTATCAGCTACCTAGATTAACCAACACACATTTAATTTAAATTTTATTCATAAGGATAGATATTACCAGTGCATCATTGTGAGGCTGTTCGATTCCCTTGCGTCCTCATCATTGAAAGACAAGGTTTCTTCTGGTAAGTAGTTCCGAGTTCGCTTTTCCCTCGTGATTGTCATATTGGTGTGTTTGAATACCGGTGCTTGAGGGATATCGACCCCACCAACAATCATATGAATTACTGTTGTGGTTCTTTCTGTTCGTTCTGCCTGTTCGAATCTCTATTTTAAGTGATTTTTGGCTCGATCACTTAAGAATTCTCGAGGTGACCGTTGTTAAATAGATGTGCTACCTCATTTCTCAGTTGTCTGAAGTGTTAAATTTTATGACCATGGGTACCATGGTATTTGCATATTTGATTTGAGTCCCTTTGAGCTGTATCGGTCTGGAAGGGTCTGGGCCAACTAGTATCCTTAATTCGATGGATGGATGATACAATACCTGATGCATCAATGCTGAGGTTGTATTCTGACAGTCGAGGTGCTTCCTTGGACCCGTCATCCCTATCAAAACCGCGTTTGCTCATAAGCCCTCGGGAACTCAGTCCCCGATCGAACCTTCTATCATTTAGTGCGGGGTTGCGGTCGGGCCTATTATTTCTCTGATCTCCACTGTATGGTTGGTACCTATCTCTATTTGATCGTATTTCCCGATCGACGTCCCTTTTAGCTATATCTGCGGACTGTTAGGATAAATCGAGCCAATCGGAGTTCCTAATTGATCATACTCGACCCTAATCTTTGACTTGATATCGAGTGTGTACACATTGGCCCAAGTGACAGCTGGGTATTCGACCAAATTTTTCTTTAGATGTTGTGAATCTATGGAGCTCCGGGTGTTGAGACCTTGTGTAAAAGCTTGAACAACCTAGTGTCGGTAAATGGAGGTAGGTCCATTTGTTCCATTTGGAACCGAGATACGAATTCCCTGAGCATCTCGTTATTCTTTTGTCTTACTTCGAAGAGGTCCAATTTCCTTGTTGTAACTTTAATGGCTCCGGCATGGGCTTCACAAAAGAATATGTGAGCATAGAAAATGAACCAATAGAGTTGGGTGGTAAGTTATTACCATATCATGGAACCTTTCGATAAAGTTTCTCCAAATTTATTCAATAGAACGGATTCAATCTCATCATCTTCTAAGCCATTTCCCTTATCTTGCATGTGTACGAAGTGACTTGCTCATAAGATCGGTGGTCCCATTGTATTTGAGGATGTCTGGCATACAGAATTTCTTAGGAATGGGCTTCGGAGCCGCACTTTGAGGGAAAGGTTTCTGCACGAACTTCTTCGAATCCAAATCCTTTAGGATCGGGGGTACCACTGGTATTTGGTCAACCCGTGAGTTGTATGTTTATACCTTCTTGTCATTAGCATCAATTTTCTTTTCACTTGATTCTATCCGTTTAGTGAACTTTTCAAGCATATTCATAATGGCAGGGTCATTCCCTGATTCATTAGTATTCATTTTCTCCGGTATGGGTTCAGCTATATGAACAACCTCTTGTGATGTTTCGGGCTCAATTCTGCTTGGTGCTCGATTTTAATTTTGGAGCTGTGCTATTGTAGCTTGTTGAGTTTGCAACATTTCAGATATCACTCGAAGGCTAATTCCACCTCCTTTACCACTATATGCGTTCTAATCGGCCGCTCGGTCATATCTGCAAATACTATTTCCAGTGTCGACGCCCAGATTTGCATTAGGGCGATATGCAAACTAACATCAACAGGGTATGCAATAGTTACTCCCTCGTGGCCAGCTCGAGGCACTTCGATCCCTAGGACAATTGCATTATCGTTTTCTCCACGGAAACTGAGGCCGTCATTGACGTGAGTGGGTACTGCTTGCAGGTTAGACATGTCGACCCCGAAATCAAAAATACTAACAAGAACAAGCGTAAAGTAGTGTGTGTTACGGGAATTAATACCAAGCAATCACTATTATCATTAGCCCCACGGTGGGCGCTAAACTGTTTAACCTAAAAGCTGGATAATAATTAAATTTATAATATGGTTTTAAGGATACGTGATTTCACCTAATACCATTTGATAAATACAAAGATTAGTAAAATTGACAATAAGATAAAGCAAACTAGTGTTTGAATAGAGTTCGACCCTCGAGCTTGAATAACCTCGAGCTAGTTGTTTAGGAACAGTAACAATGTAACAAGCTGATGAACAAGAGAATGTAAACTAAAGAGAGAATATTATATTGCTTTGATCTGCGTGAATGTGAAGTGTTTATAAAATGATTAGAACCCTCTTTATATAGTAGATGAATCCCGTCTATGTTACAATTCTAAATTATGAAAGTAAATTCCATGATTAGCCTAAACATTCGCCGTTGATTTGATCTATTCCGAGATCTCCGCCGTGATCTTCAATCGATTACGGATATCTCACTTTTATGTTATTGCGCTTTGCTCAAAGTCTGTCATATTTGGTCCCGATCGTTGCTAGCCTCGATCTTGACCGGTGCCTCGATTCTCGAACTCGATACCTCATATTTGTGCTCTGACATGATCCATTACGAGGCTGACCCTCAATGCGACTCCCTTGTCTTGATCAATTAGTAAAATTGGATGGGCCCGATTTTGACCGTACACCATTACAATAAACTTTTCGTCTCGAAATACCGTGATTGAAAATATGAATTTGTTAAAACACACACAAGCTTATAACACTAAGAAAAATTGGTATACTCTGATAGTGAATTTTAATAAATGTCTAATAGTTTATACAGAAGGGTGAAAAATATTTAGATATAATCCAATAATTTCAATGCATTAATGAAAATAATCCTATATCCACGTCGGATACGACGGATAGGCTTCATATATTAACAAATTGAAAACAGAAATGCCAACCGCGCCTTTTCTGTTGAAGCTATTCGTCTCTGACATACAGGTAAACACTCCATGCTCTCTCTTCTTCCCCTCTCTGTATATCCATTTTGCATTTCACAAATAGTATAAACACTCATGCATTCACGGTCTATTCGATAGATTATTGATGTTTAAATACAAACATTACTTAGGCGTAGTGGTATTTCGGTGAAATTCGTCAATTCTCGTAAGATAAGCTTCAATTTTTCGTGAATTTTTTGTCAATTTACTACTTCGTTGATTGCAGAGATTTTATGTTTTTTTTATAGCGTCTGACTCATTTTCGATTATTCGGGTTGATATTGTGGTTTGTTTGATCGCGCTATTGCTGAAATACAAGTCTCTTACTCGCATCTACTTGAATGATTGACAGCGGTAGATACAGGAAATTTATGAGTTCTATTGCATTTGCAATTTGTTAGTTAAGAGGTGTAGAGCCTCTAACTTCGTTGCTTCTTATATTTCAGTTATTTTAGACTTTGAACTTTAAAATCATATTAGGTTTTTTCATCTATGATCTATCTAGAAGTGAGTAGGAGTATTTGTTAGTGGAAGTGATTCGGTGCAGTATTGAATCATTATGCTGCTTAATTATGTTTGTTTTTGAGTTTGCAAAAACTACGATGCCAGTAAGAGATGAGTACTGATGCAACCGTCTGTTCTATCATGTATATTTGTGTTTTTATTGTCAGGTTATTTGGTAGTTGAAGTTTCAAGTTCTGGTTAACAGGATGGTTTCATTTGAAGAAAATGATGTTAAGAGTGAGTGCATACTCCGCCTTTCTATCCTCATTATCTTTTACTTCTCTTTTCTGTAAATCCAGAAATGATGCTTTTGAAATAGTTCTTCCATATGGTCAAAGTACCGCATGGAGTGTTCTGATTCACATAAAGTGTACATTTTTGTTTTTATACATATTAGAAGTTTAGATTATCTATGTATATAGATCATTAGTTGTTATTATTTTCTATGTCTATCGTCTTAATCAAAGAATTCTGTACAAACTTCTCTGCTTATAGTTTAGAATTGATACAGTCCGTCTTTGCTTTTCTTCGTCTGCACCATGTGATGTATGAAAAAATCAACTGCTGGTTGCCTGGTTCTGTTATGTCTGTTATGGCAGCTCTATGATATGGAATCTCATTATCGATGCACTTTGAGTTTGTTACAGCTTTACAAATTCACCATGATGCTGGTCGTGCAGGCTTGAACTTAATGGGTTTCTTTTTATTTTTTTTCATTTTGCATGAGATGTTAATACAATGCTGTTTTGCAGATCAATTATTTTACTTCGACTTCTCCAGGCAGAAAACTTAAGTTGTATTCGAGATTTTGGTGTAATTATTTGTATCTGTTTAATTATCTTATTAAATTTAAGCATCATAGTATGTATGTAGGTAGTAATATTTAGTCAGATTTAAGACGACTTTCTTCAGAAATATTATATGATCTCTCTTTTTCCAACCCCCATCCCAATGGGCCGAAGCTAAAGCTCTTATTTCTGTTGGGTAATAGTCATAATGGGAGCTTTTGGAAATCACTTAGAAGGTCCAGATCACAGGAGGAGGGAAGAATTAGGAAGAAAATCTTCTTTAGATGAAGATTATTCCAAAAGAAAGCCAAAACGGGGAATAAGATGCCTTAAAGGTGAGTTTGAACAATTTTTGGAAGTACCCTCAAGATTGGCAGTAATCAGTCTCTGTCTAATAGCAATTTTATTCATCAGCAGCAAACAACGTCTATTTCTTACATAGTGAATTCAGTTTCTATCTTGAAATTTGCAAGTAGTTGGAATCCTAAAGAATCTCCAGTACGTTTGATCTTGCTTCTATTATTCATTTGATTTTGAACTTACATGAAGGTATATTTATCGGTCTCTAGTCATTCAGTTTTGCTGCAGAACACCAAGAGAATTAGTTAGCTCTTTCCTGGACATTTGAAAGTTGAATGGCATATGTTTTTCAGGACACCTGTAAAAAGTTTATGTTCCTAGTGATTTTGACATGCTTGTTCCAAATACACAGTTCCTCAACCATGGGAAATCAACACCTTCAATCTCATCTGAGACCTGAGATTGTAAAATGACTCCAGAAAGCTATAGCATGGTATTACTGATGATGTACTTTGATCCAAGAAAAATTAAGTAGTAAACAACGTTGTAGAAAACAAAAAGCGAAGCGTAAAGTTCTATCAGTTCTTTAGTTCACCACGTAAACTTATCAAAATTTTCATTTGTGGAATGTACAATTTGAACCAATTTTATAAATTTCTTTCCTTGTATATGCTAGGTTAGATGTTATCTCCCAAAAGTAAAGCATAATTGTCAAAAACTGACGTGGATTAAAGGCGATAAAGATGTAGGATCATGTGGTGCTCTATCGTCATATTCTATTGTGGAAACTTATCAAGAAAAAAACATATATATTGCACTGTGTTAAAACACTATCAATTTTGAAGAGAGGTCTTGTATCTTTTCTTGAATATGGTTTTACAAAACATATAACCTCCTCACTGTTCTGAAGCAAAACTGAAGCTTATGGTGGTTTCGTGGTTGTTAATATGCTATGATAATGTTGCCTTATTTGTTGTCTCAAGTTCTTACTTTCTCTGACATGTGACAGAGATTGGGCTTGGATTGACTGCACTTGGTGTAATTTTAACTCTGCTTGGAGTGTTTCTCTTCTTTGAGAGGAGCTTCGTTGTCATTGGGAATGTAAGATTTTCTTTATTGACAATCTGACAACTATTTTGTTGTTCACCCTCTAATGGTTTGTGCTTGTGCCCTTTAATATGTTTGTTTGTACTTTCTATCATCTTTGATGGAACTTTTGTGTGATCAGATCCTCCTTCTGTCTGGGGTGACCTTAACCATTGGAGTGATGTCTACCTTGCAAATTTTCATGAAACGACAAAATTTGAAGGTTCCAAGTTAACGGACCCTCCATGTCCTGCTTCATCTATGTCTTTGCTATTACTACCTTTTTTTCCCTTTGCAATCTCCATTTTCATATGCCAAAGCTTTAATTATCTGATAGGGTTCTGCCTCCTTTGCTGTTGGTTTCGTGCTTATTATGCTGGGATGGCCTGTGCTAGGCATGATTTGGGAGACCTGCGGTCTTTTTGTGCTGTTCAGGTAACCCTTTTTCTTGCATTCTTGTGTCTCACCAAGAATAAACAGTGTTGGCTAATAAGGCATACTATGTAATGCAGCGGCTTTTGGCCCACTGTTGCTGTTTTCCTGAGGAAGTTACCTATCGTTGGTGGAATCTTTCGTCAATCATCTGTGTCATCGGTATGTCACTATGTTGTATATGTATCTTCTCTAGTAGCATTAAAAGTTATATGTGCAATTAGCTTCAGATTCTTTCATGCATCACATTATGGTTGTCAACTGGTTACGCCTAAGGAATTTTGTCTCTTTGTTGGATTCCTGAAATTCGTTTCTGGATAGTTCATAAATTTATAGTATAGAGAAGTTTTTGTTCATTGGTTTTGTTACAATCACGCCCATTATAGTTTGTAGCTTCCAACTGTCTTATATACATATATTAGTGTGTTGAAGTTGAAGAATCTTTTCTATATCTGTTAACTTAGTTAGAAGCAAAACTTAGCATATGTTCATTATTAGGCAAAGCATTTTCTGGATTGAATCTAAGAACCGTTTCCTTTGTGTTTTGCAGTTCTTTCCACGTAACAGGGTTAACATGGGTAAACGGATGCCGATTTGAGGACCGTAGCCTAAGAGTAAATGAATTCTGAAAGAAGAAAACTTTGCAATGGGAAGCACCTGAATGAGTTCTAAAGAAAAGATAATGGTACTTTGCTGCTAAACTTTGAAACTTAAGCATGTGGATAAAGAGCAGTAGTTGTCAAACTGGTTATGTGATATTGTATGTTATTAGTACTTGTATCAGTCAATGATATTAGGAGGCAAACAAAACGGAGCCCATACAAGACTCTGATACACAGAGGTCATGGATAATGCATGCAACTGTTTCCACTATTGTGCCATTTTGTGATTAAGTCCAATTTGGTTGATATGTTCCCTTTATTTCTCTTATTTACCTTTGATATAGAATGAGCTCAGTTGCCGAAGATTGAGTTCCACCATAGTGGAATTGTTTGAACCTTTTCTTATTGTGTCCCTTCCTCTCACATTTTTTCCGCCACGTAATAGAAAAGAGTTCAGAAAAAGATGGACCTTCAAAATTATATAGGTGAAGACGTGAAATATAATCTAAAATGCATATGATATAACGGTCATACTAATTTTTTATTATTCAAAATATGAATACGTGAGTAGCTTTTTCGAAACCTTAATCAAAACTAGTCCAAACACAAACTTCTTTACAAATTTGTTTTTGGAAAAAAATGCAATTTTCAAAAACTAGTTTTTCTAGAATTCAAACAAAAAATGTAAACGTCTCAAAGATTTGACCAAAAGAAAAACAGAACTATAATAAGAATAATACACTCAGAGTCGTTTGGTTGGAATATAATTTATAGAGGTATAAATTATTCCGGTATAAGTTATATTGGGATTAGTTATGCGGGGATTATTGTTTATTCATTGTTTGATTAATTAAGATTAATGATAATTGCATAATTTCTAAGAAGAATGTATAAGTTATACCAATGTTAATTATCTTACCTTCTATAAGTTATAAGTTATCTAGTGTTAATATTTACACTGGGGTAACTTATACCTGGTTTACTAACCAAAGTATTAAGGTGGTATTAATTTTTTATCTCACCCTTATACCTTCTTATACCTCACACCTTAGGGGTCGTTTGGTAAGAGGTATAAGGGTGGTATAAAAATTTTATACCACCTTAATACTCCATTTGGTTAGCAAACTAGGTATAAGTTATACCGGTGTTAACTTTAACACCAGGATAACTTATACCTTATGGAAAGTGGGGTAATTAGCACAGGTATAACTTATACCTTCTTAGAAATTATGCAATTGTCATTCTTAATACAACATATCAAACAATAAATAAACAACAATCGCAACATAACTTATCTCAATATAACTTATATCGGCATAACTTATACCGATATAAATCGTATTCCAACCAAACGAACCCTAATAATTTTTTATTTGTTTGGAGTAAACGGATGAATTTAAGAATTACAATTTCGTTTGAAGAAACTTCATATTCGATATGTATTATTTGGTTACTAATAAAGGAACAATTTAACGTTTAAAATCGTAAAATTAATTTCGGGGAATAATTTATTTCGAGAATACAAGTGTATAAAGTAACAAATTCCGAAGACGGACAGAAAAAAATCCATAAATCGAGAAGTTGGAGCTTTTTAAAATGTAAAATTGGAAAAACCTTAATAGGTGCACGTCACTATTTACTAAGCACTTCTGAACCGGGGCTTGCTATTCCGGTTCAAAGGGATCAATATGTAAAATACCCAAACTAATCCTCAAAACCTCAGTCTAATTCAGCACTTCTTCCCATCGCAACAAGGCATAAACAGAAGAGGAGAACGACGACAACAACAATGGCGTCGGCGTTGAGATCTGCTATACTCCGTCACATCCGGATTCCGGCAACCCAGGCCTTAGCTGCAAATGGATCGAGGCTAACCGCTGTCAGATTGATGTCGTCACACGATGACCATATCACCAAAGATGAAGTCATCAACAGAGTCCTTGACGTCGTAAAATGCTTCCCCAAAGTCGATCCTTCCAAGGTATTTTTCTCAATTCCTTTTGCGGGGTTAGTTAAATTTTGATTTATTTGATAAACCCATTTGACGAAATGAATTAGATCTGAGAAATATGAATACATGTTCAATTGATGGTTTATTTGCATCGTAGTTAGCTGTTAATTGGTCAAGGCTGGGACATTAGGGTTTTTATTTAGCTATAGCTTTGGTAAAATTGGACCTATGTTTATCCAGATGGTATGGGAGTCTATTTACCTGAAACAAAACAAAATGAAAAGGAATTGGTATATGTTTATCTTTTATCAAATTGTATAGTTATCCATTTCCCATCTAGTGTCATCAGATACTTGTGCTAGGGAGAGGTAGAATAGTCGAGGTGCTGGTACAGATACCACCGTCATCCAAAATGCTCAATTGTGTAATTTTAGTGTGTGACATTGTCACACAAAATGCTCAATTGTGTAATCTCTGTATGGGAAGCTTGAGAATGGAAAGAGAAGTTGATTCCTTTTCTTATCTTTTCTGTTTCCTTTTAGGTGGATGGCAAATGTTTATTCATAGCTCTAGATGACCTAAAGACTGGAAAACAAGTTAGCCGATAATTTTCTCTAGACCTGCTGCATGCTATGTTCAGAGCTTAGTTTTAGAATCATTACCTTTCATGAATTTCAATCAAATTTACTGTAGTTTGAGTATGTAGAAAAGAACTGATCTTCCTATTAGGTTGTCTTTGCATTGAAGTGCTAGGTTAGCAGAACTTTAGCTGCCATTCATTTTCAAGATAACTCAATTAATTGGTTAATGAAGGAAATTAAGAGGGAATTTAGGAGGTTTCGAGTTCAAATCTAGCGGAGGCAAAAATGTTAGGTGATTCTTCCAATCTATCTAACCCTTGGTATACAGAGTTACTCGGTACATGTGCTAGTGGGAGGCACAAATATTTGTGAAATTAGTCAAGGTACACACAAATAGCACGATTTTTTTTGTGGTGGGGGTGGAGCTGGAAGAGGGGTTGGGCCGGGGAAGGAGGGATTTAGGGTTGTAATAAGAAAAATGTGAACTAAGGATAGAGATTGCACATAAGTTGCGTAGTAGCACCAGCCAGGAAAGCCTCCAACCCTAAGCTGTAAATATTTAAGATTAAATTTGGAACAAATTGCAGAGACATGCTAAGTTGTTCGGACTTGGGTGCGGATGTAAATGTTGAATTCTTCATGATCTAAATTATAAGATTCAGGTGTATGAATCCAGGTGCGAATAAGGGTGCATGGATTCAGCTAAAAATAATTCAAGTATCTAAAACTAGAGTTACAAAAATATGCCTAGATGATGAGATATTATTTGGAAAACTTACATGGTGCTTGTAAAGGATAGAAAAATTCTCTTTATATGCAAGGTACTCCATTTTCTTCAATTTCACCCTAGTTTTTGTTTTGATTTTAGAAATTATTGTAGCTATCTGGAATTTCTCCTTCGATTTTGGTCAAAGTACCCCAAATCAATTTACCAGATCTGGTACAGATCTCACACCCTCACCCACACCCACGTCGTGTTGACGTGAAGTGAAGAGTTTGTGCAACTTAGGAGACATGAACCATTTTAAGTAGCTTACTTGGGGTCCAATGGACTATAACTTTGTCCATTGTTGATCCATTAAGAGATAATTGTCTGAAAAAGGAAATGATGCTTTTAGAGCTCTGTTGTGAGAGGACAGCTATTAGGATAAATGTCTGTCAAGAACTTCAAAAATTAGGTTATGATCATTCTCTCTCTTTTCTTTTCTTGTCTGCGTTAAATGAGGTTAAGTACATGCCAACAGGCATTTCACTTAGGTCTTTGCAGTTCTTGCACCGAACTTCAGTGTGATGATGGATTATGCACAATGGTTAGATTTACGTGCAAGCTTTCAAAGTGGATAAAGAGAGTATGATAATGCAGCTTTTTCTTCCCATTAAAAAGAGTAAGTGACGTGCCAAAAGACAACTAGTCAATCAGAATGTAGGTTGATAACTTTATAATATCCCCCTCCCCCCCCCCCCCCCAAAAAAAAATAAAAAAAACTTTTATCACTTTCTCTATCGCCATTTGGTGTTCTATATTATCAAAACAAAGTAATGTTGATATATTCTGTTAGTGGTGTTTGTTGACTCAATTGATTCAATGTCATGACAAATGCAATAATCTCTTTCCGTCTTTCCTTTGTGCCAGTACATAAGCTGGTTATTAATAAACCTGAAAATTAAACTGGAGGATACTCATTCGTTATCCTGGAAATCATTATGGGCTTTATGGTTAATGGTTATATTTTATACAGGTGACCCCTGAAGTCCACTTTGAGAAGGATCTGGGCTTAGACAGCTTAGATACAGTTGAGATTGTAATGGCCCTGGAGGAAGAGTTCAAACTGGAGATTCCAGACAAGGAAGCTGTCAGGATAGAATCCTGCGAACATGCAATTGAGTATATTTATAATCATCCAATGTCTAGTTAAACTCAATGCATCTTTGTTTGTTTGCATTTGTTCATCAAAATCAAAGGTACACTTGCTCCTTGTCGTTTGACTAGTTCAAGATTGTAGAATTTTGATCCTCTTGAGAGAGGCAATAATCAGACTTGACCAATTGCTCGGGCTTTGCCATTGAGGATTATATCATCATTTTGTTACTTTTCTGGAAGACATGACTCAGTATTTATTCTGCTACCGTCTTTCGTCTTATAATATCCGAATGCCACAAAATTCAAGCTTGCTTTGATTGTTGCACTGATTGAAAAATCTGTCTACTCAGTCTCAGGAACTTGTAAAGGTGATGCTGGATATTGAGCTGTGAAATATCTCCAGCTTATTATGAAGGGAAATTATCATCTGCAATAAAACCTCAAGAATTGGAGTGGATTAGGGGTGTGCTTGGCATGAAGGATAATATTTTCACGGAAAACGAGTGATTCTATCACTTATTTTTCCATGTTTGGTTGGTAAATGAAAAATATTTTCTAGTGTTTGGTTAGAAAGTAAAAAGTAGTATTTTTTTAGGAAAATAATTTTCTATGCTATTCTGTTCTCGTTCCTCCCCCCCAAACCCACCAAAAATTTTCTATGCCATTCTTTTAAAAGTTAAACATAAATACAAAGAAATTAATGCTTTGCTTTAATTTTTCACAAAGAACAATGTTACATTTTGAGCTCCATAACTGAAGGAATTACGTGTTTCTTGTTTAAACAAAACAAGTAATTTTTCTACAACATGCAAGAAAGTACTCATCTATCTATATATATTTATTTATGCCCCTTAGTATTCGTTAGTAGCATTTAAAATAGCATACACCATTTAATGTACAAAGACGTAAAAGGTATATTTCGTTAATTAGGGTCCAATAGAATTAACATATATTGGTGTCTGCATTTGCTTCAACCATCTTAAGTGGTATTATAATTATTGTAGGAAACAAAAGTTGAATTTCATTATAACTAGAATCAAGATAATTAATAGTCCTACTCAACTAAAACAATAGCTATTGCTTCGAATCCAATACTCCTTATTATAGTCATCTTATCTTCATTATTTTTTTTTTATACGGTTTAGTTTGTGGTATGTGAGAGACTTTCATTGCAAAACATAGAGGCTAAGTTGAATTCATGGAAATTGAACCAAGCCAAAATAAAAAGAGAACTTTTTTGTTATAAGTAAGATACAAATTATATAGGCGAAGTAATTGGAGTACACGCTCCATTTTTTAAAAATCAAACGCCACATGTTGATGGGTTAAGGCATTACCCCGACCTATATATCATCAAAGAGGAATAACATGTGGAGTAGTAAGTTTCCTCTATTTTTGTTTGCTTCATCTAATGTTTATGCCGTATGATTTCTTGCTACTTTCAGGAAATTTTTGTTGCACGCTTTCTTTTATGAAATTTTATTAATTCCAGATTTTGATTTTGCTAGAGAATCTATGTTGATAGAATATGAAAGTTCACTATGCCGACATGAATTTGTTTAATTAAATACTTTCTTTTTATTGTTTTTTTTTTTTTCTTCTTCTGATTTTAAAGTTCAATCTATATGTATTCAGCACACGATTTAAAAAGAATTTCATATTGGGTAAAATTATAATAAGCAACTTGTCACAAACATATGTCAACTTTGTAATTGTTCAAACTGCAAGATCCGTTAAATATTGCAAAATTTTACAAATTTTGCTGTACTACAATTCATAGATGGTCTTATATTTTTCTCACGTTTCCTTTTACTACTTTAAATAGTATAGATTTTTTATTATTGAAAAAATAGTACTAGAAATAAGAACACTCTAACACAGGCATCCAAATTAAAATATTTACAATATTTGACTCAAATATACATGTTTGTTGACTAAAATAAACATTTTCGGAATAGTTAAGGCCACACGTGTGAGGCACGTGCAATATAGACTAGTATATACTATATTAAAAGCACGAAGCCCCTTAGCGAAATATCGTTCGCCTTGTTTGCCTTTTAAAATAGATTTTATATTGGACAAAATCGTAATTAAATAATTTTTCTAATTTTTAGGACTTTAGAATCAACTAAAATTCTTTTTCTTTATATGAATTATGTAGAAAATCCTATTCTTTTCTAATATTTAATGCCTTAAAGTCAACTAAATTGTACTTAATAATTCCTTCCTTATTTGATTTGAAAGAGATTTTTACATGGATGATCCTTTATTTAATATTATTTTTATTAATGGCATCACTTCTTCTTTATTCCATAAATGGCAGATTTTTTTTACAAATTTAGCATATTTTAAAATTTATGTGATGAGGAATTAAGGAATACCATTAAATGGGGAATTTAATAGCTAACTTTTCTTTCTCTCACATTTTTTTTGTTTGGGAAGGGGCGCGGGGGGGGGGGGGGGGGGGGGGGCTTGTCCGTTTTTAATCTATGCAAGATCTTTTCAAATCCCACAAAATATTTTACCCCATTATTTTTTATTTTTTCACTCCTTCACTCTGCTTTTCCTCTTTATATATGCATTTAAATTTTGTATTTTATCTAAATTTGTATATATGGACTATAAAAAGTATACATATTTGATGCATATATTATGTATATTTTAAGGTATAATTTATGTATTTCTTGATGAAATCTAAATATACTTTATATATATTTGACATAAAATATTTTCTGAACTTCTCCATATCTATACAAACATAATAAAATATATTGTATATTTCAAAATAATATATATTTTATAATCAATATATTATTATTATTGTTGTTGTTGTTATTATTATTATTATTATTATTATTATTATTATTATTATTATTATTGTTGTTGTTGTTGTTGTTGTTGTTGTTGTTGTTGTTGTTGTTATATGTTAACTAAGTTGAAGAGAACGTACATACCATTTTTATATTAAGCACAATTAAATAAATAGAATATACCATATATTTGAAGAAAAATACATAACAATTTTATCCTAAGCACAATCAAATAAACAGAATATGCTATGTAGTTTAATTGTGCCTAGGAATAAACGTACTTTATTTTCAAAAAATATGGAATATTTTTGCTTATTTAATTTGTTTAGGTATAAAAAGGTATGTGCTATATACTTGATTAAAGTTTATTTGGTTATCTATACTACTTGGGTGTCGAGTTTGTGTGTGAAATGGAAAATATAGGAGTACATATATACACACACACACACACACACACATATATATATATATATATATATATATATATATATATATATATATATATATATATATATATATATATATATATATATGTACATAAAAGATGAGATATTTCAATTGTTTTCTTCTTATTAGTTATTTCTCATCTCTTTATATAAGAATAGATGACATATGGAATATATGGAACACGAAATATAAAGATTAAGGACTAATTATCTTAATTAAGGTGAAGTAGGTAACTCAAACTATGAATAATGCATGATTTAAGGTACAATATTTAAAGGATTTTAGCTAAGAATATAAATATTTTCTTGCCTTATGGGTAAAAGACTGAATGCTGCTACATCAGCGAAAATTTTCCTATAATTTTGTCTAATTATGTTTTTTGCTCTATTTGAAATCATACATATTTAGTAGAACGTCCAACAAAGTAATTGTTGATTCATTAGGATTCTAAAGTTTTACAAGTGATTTCAACCACTTTCTTATTTGTCTTTATTGAAATTAAAAACTAAATTTTATAAACAGTTATAATGCAAACTACAATTTCCAAAATATTTTTAGAATTTTGTATATATATACATACAAAATTCTAAAAATATTTTAGAAATTATTCTTAACAATTGTATGTAGTTTAATAATTTTTATATGATTATTAAGTTTTATGCTAATTAATATGGGATACATGCGCGAAGCACAAAGCCCTTTAGTAAAATATCTTGTCTTTTTTACCCTTTAAAAATGTATTTCACGTTAGATAAATTTGTAGTTTTAAGCCATTTTCTAAGTTTTAGGACTTTAAAATCAACTAAAATTTTATTGATCAAATATTTTTTCTATTAAACTAGGTAGAAAATCCTAATATTTAACACTTTAAATTTATTAAACTTTTATCTTATATGAATTTCCTTATTTGATGTCTGTTGATGTTAAAGCAATCTTAAACTATACGATTTTCTATTATTAGAAACTTTATAAATTATGCATTAGCAAAATGTTGTAAGAGTCAAAAGCACAATGATTCTTTGAAGTTTGGAGTTCACGTACCCCAATAATGTATCTTCTGTAAGCAACCGGATGAAACTTTTGATCATATTACTCCTAGCACAACTCTTTAGTATACTACTCAATTGGCTTGAGCATAGTAGAACTATCCTAGATTGGCAGATAGTTTGTTAGTCACCAAAGTGGCCAAACTAGTTAGTTTTATGAAAATATGCATACATAAAATTATAGTTTATCCATTAAATAAATGAAATACCTATAATTTAAATTAGTGGATAAATTAATTTTTACTAGTGCTAGAACTTAAGGATTTACCCAAAGGTGAATTAATTATTCTATGAATAGTGAATATGATGAGGTAAAATTAATATTCTTAGTCAAATATATATTGTTTGTCTAAAGATGGAATATATATTTGGTTAAAAATATTTAAATACATATAAAAGACTAAATGGCACTTAAATTAAGATAGTATGTCGTAGTATCTACCCAAAGGAGAACTGCGATATGCTTTAATTGTTTTGTTGAATCCATATTGATTTGTGAGAATGTATTATCTATTTTGCAGCTATTTCTTTTCACTCGCTTGCTTCGTCTGTTACTATGTTCAATGGATTGAACTTCTCTGAATGGCTTGAGCAAGTCCAGTTCCACTTAGGTGTGATGGAGCTTGACTTGGCTTTGCTGAATGATAAGCCCGCTGCCATTACTGATTCGAGCAGTGCGGATGAGAAGTCATTCCATAAAGCATGGGAATGCTCTAACAAGCTAAGCCTTATGTTTATGCGAATGAATATTGCCAACAATATTAAGAGTACTATTCCACAAACAGAAAGTGCGAGTGAATACCTGAAGTTTGTGGAAGAACATTTTCGCTCTGCAGATAAGTCTCTCGCTGGTAGACTAATGGATGAACTCACAACCATGAAGTTTGATGGGTCGCGTAGTATGCAAAATCATATCATCAAGATGACTAACATTGCAGCAAGACTTCAGACCTTGGGGATGAAAGTGGATGACTCCTTCTTGGTTCAGTTTATTCTGAACTCGTTACCTCCTGAGTATGGATCTTTTCAAATTAATTATAACACTATTAAGGATAAGTGGAATGTTAGTGAATTGTCCAATATGCTTACTCAGGAGGAGTCAAAACTTAAGAAACAAGGAAATCATTCAATGAAATTCATGGGTCAAAGAGCTGGTAAAGGACTTAAAGCAAAGGCCAACAAGTTCAAGAAGAAGAAAGCACCTGCTAAAGCTCAACAGGATGCTAACAAGGAACGTAAGGCAGATACATGTCATTTCTGTAATAAGGAAGGATACTATCAGAAAGATTGTCTGAAACATAAAGCTTGGTTCGAAAATAAAGGTACAATTAGTGCTTTTGTATGTTTCAAATTAAATTAAGTAGAAGTTCCTAATAATACTTGGTGGCTTGATTCTGGTGCAACTGCTCATGTATCTACTACGTTGCAAGGATTCCTTACGATCCAAACCACAAATCCAAATAAGGATTTCTTGTTCATGGGAAATCGTATGAAGGCTCCAATTGAAGGCATGGGGACTTATCGTTTGATCATGGAGACTGGATGTCACCTTGATCTATTACAGACTCTTTATGTACCTTTAGTTTCTAGGAATTTGATTTCTCTTTCAAGACTTGATGTTTCTGGGTTTGATTTAAAGTTTGGAAATGGATGTTTCAATTTATATAAAAATACTATTTTTATGGTTCTGGTTTTCTTGGTGATGGTTTATATAAATTGAAACTTGATATTGGTTTTTCTAAATCCCTTCTTAATGTTCAACATAATATTGGAATTAAACGTAGTTCACTAGATGAAAGTTCTGCTTACTTGTGGCGCAGACATTTGGGTCATATATCCAAAGAAAGGTTAGAGATATTAGTAAAGAATGAGATTCTTCCGAATCTAAATTTTACTGATCTTACTATATGTTTGGATTGCATTAAGGGAAAGCAAACCAAGCATAGTAAGAAAGGTGCCACAAGAAGCACCCAACTTCTTGAAATTATACACACCGATATTTGTGGACCCTTTGATGTTCCATCTTTTGGTGGAGAAAAATATTTATCACTTTTATCGATGATTTTTCACGTTATGGATACATCTATTTGCTGAAAGAAAAATCTCAAGTAGCAGATACTCACTTTAAGTCATTAACCAGCTCCTTGACCCATGAGATTAATTGAATGACTTCCTTGTTCTTAAGTCTTGACTCCTCCTGAGTAAGCATACTGGACAATTCACTAATATTCCACTTATCCTTAATAGTGTTATAGTTAATTTGAAAAGGTCCATACTCAGGAGGTAATGAGTTCAGAATAAACTGAACCAAGAAGGAGTCATCCACTTTCATCCCCAAGGTCTGAAGTCTTGTTGCAATGTTAGTCATCTCGATGATATGATTTTTCATACTGCGCGACCCATCAAACTTCATGGTCGTGAGTTCAGCCATTAGTGTACCAGCGAGAGACTTATCTGCAGAACAAAAACGTTATTCCACAAACTTCAGGTATTCCCTGGCACTTTCCGTTTGTGGAATAGTACTCTTAATGTTGTTGGCAATATTCATTCGCATAAACATAAGGCTTAGCCTGTTAGAGCGTTCCCATGCTTTATGGAAAGACTTCTCATCCGTACTGCTCGAATCAGTAATGGCAGCGGGCTTATCATTCAGCAGAGCCAAGTCAAGATCCATCACACCTAAGTGGAACTAGACTTGCTCACGCCATTCAGAAAAGTTCAATCCATTGAACATAGTAACAGACGAAGCAAGCGAGTGAAAAGGAATAGCTGCAAAATAGATAATACATGCTCACAAATCAATATGGATTCAACAAAACAATTAAAGCATATTGCAATTCTCCTTTGGGTAGATACTATGACATATTATCTCAATTTAAGTGCCATTTGTTCATTAGGGTTGATCCCCGTAACCAGGCGCTGGTTGGAGAGCTGGCGCGGAAAGAGTTACAGAGGAGCCAGACGCTCGGTCGTGTCGAGGCTTTGGAAGATCGGCTGCGTCAGATGAGCGACGAGCTTGAGGCTGGATGAAGGGCGTCGTTGGAGAGCGAACGCTTGTGCCTGACCAAGGTGACGGAGGTCACTTTGGAGTGGAGCAGCAAGGTCGCGACGCTAGAGGGTGAAGTAGCCGACCTGAAGCGTAAGTTGGCCGAAGCTTCCGCCCGGGCGGACGAGCTCGAAGGGGTTATCCGTGCCAACAATTCCCAATTGTCGTTGGTGAGGGCCGTCGCCGCTTTCAGGGAGAGCGGCCTTGAAGAGCGGATCAGGGTTCTGGAGCAGAACGCTCAAGATGCCGCAGGGAAAATTGCACTCCTGGAGGAGGAGAACCGGCGCATTCAAGAACAGTCTGCATTTATGGGTAGCTTTCGCGAAGCTTGGGTTTATGTCGAGGCTCAGCAGGATATATATAAGCATTTGTTCGGGGCTGGTATTACCTCCGAAGCAATCTTCGAGGGGGCGCGCCAGAGGGCACGGGAAGGTCGCGAGGAATGCGGCTTTGATGCTGCCACGCCCGGTATCGATGATGTCCCTGGTGGGAGTTTGGCTGGAGCTGGAAACGACATGGGCGCCGCGGGTGCCGGCGAAGGCAGAACTGGCGGTGGAGCGGCGAGGGCAGACGGCGGTGGGACTGGCGCGGACGATGGTACCAGTAATCCCCAGTGACTGATGATTAGTTGATAATTCTCTTATCGGTTATTTCCGTGTGTGGCTATTTTTCTTTCCTCTTCTTTTTTTTCTTTTTTCTTTATTATTGTGGTTTGTTTCGGACAATATTTGTACTGGGGCGGACGGGTATGGCATGCGTCCGTCTCTTTTAATTGAGGGGGGGGATTCCCCTTTTTCCGTTGTTTCCTTATTGCTCGCCCCACTTACGTTTTCCCTCAGTACGATCATTGATTGTTCTGGGTTGAGGGCTGATAGCCCGAATATTACTTCAACTAATATCGAATTAAGCTGGCGAAGGCTCGTGGCCTGAGTCCTAGTTCAACCGTAGTTGAGCTTTGTTGACTCTTTTGAGTCGAGGGCTCATAGCCTGAGTATTACTTCAACTGATGTTTAATTAATGTGGCGAAGTCTCGTGGCTTGAGTATCAGTTCGACCGTAGTTAAACTTTGTTGATTCTTTTGAGTCGAGGGCTCATAGCCCGAGTATTACTTCAACTGACGTTGAATTAATGTGGCGAAGGCTCGTGGCCTGAGTCCCAGTTCAATCGTAGTTGAACTTTGTTAATTCTTTTGATTTGAGGGCTCATAGCCCGAGTATTACTTCAACTACGTTGAATTAATGTGGCGAAGGCTCGTGGCCTGAGTCCCAGTTTAACCGTAGTTGAGCTTTTTTGATTCTTTTGAGTCGAGGGCTCATAGCCCGTGTATTACTTTAACTGGCGTTGAATTAAGGTGGCGAAGGCTCGTGGTCTGAGTCCCAGTTCAATCGTAGTTGAACTTTGTTCATTCTTTTGAGTCAAGGGCTCATAGCCTGAGTATTACTTCAACTGACGTTTAATTAATATGGCAAAGACTCGTGGCCTGAGTCCCAGTTCAACCGTAGTTGAGCTTTGTTAATTCTTTTGAGTCGAGGGCTCCTAGCCCGAGTATTACTTCAACTGACGTTGAATTCGTGGCTTGAGTCCCAGTTTAACCATAGTTGAGCTTTGTTGATTCTTTTGAGTCGAGGGCTCATAGCCCGAGTATTACTTCAACTGACGTTGAATTAATGTGGCGAAGGCTCGTGGCCTGAGTCCCAGTTCAACCGTAGTTGATCTTTGTTAATTCTTTTGAGTCGAGGGCTCATAGCCCGAGTATTACTTCAACTTACATTGAATTAATGTGGCGAAGGCTCGTGGCTTGAGTCCCAGTTCAACCGTAGTTGAACTTTGTTAATTCTTTCGAGTCGAGGGCTCATAGCCCGAGTATTACTTCAACTAAGGTTGAATTAAGTTGGTGAAGTGTCGTGGCCTGAGTCCCAGTTCAACCGTAATTGAACGTTGTTGATTCTTTCGAGTCGAGGGCTCATAGCCCGAGTTTTACTTCAACTGAGGTTGAATTAAGTTGACGAAGGCTCGTGGCCCGAGTCCCAGTTCAACCATAGTTGAACGTTGTTGATTCTTTCGAGTCGATGGCCAGCCTGAGTTTTACTTCAACTGAGGTTGAATTAAGTTGGCGAAATCTCGTGGCCTGAGTCCCAGTTCAACCGTAGTTGAACGTTGTTGATTCTTTCGAGTCAAGGGCTCATAGCCCGAGTTTTACTTCAACTGAGGTTGAATTATGTTGGCGAAGACTCGTGGCCTGAGTCTCAGTTCAACCGTAGTTAAACGTTGTTGATTCTTTTGAGTCGAGGGCTCATAGCCCGAGTTTTGACGAGATGAATCAGACTTGCTCTCATTGGGTTTGCAGCCCTTCGTTCCTCGTTTTCCCTTTGCTTCTAACTTCAGGAAAGGCTACGCAGTCTTGCTATGAAATCCCCACAGACGGTGCCAAATTGTTCGACTCAAAAATATTTACAAGCATTTATGAATTAGAAACAATTAATGAAAATGGAGGGCCAATCATAGCAAGTCGTAACATATCCGAAATTTAATAAGGGAAAAGATAATGGGGACATTTGTATGGACAACAGAAGATATTAGTGATCTTTATTCATGATAATGGATTAATCTGCCTCTCCATGGAGAGGTTCAGATCTTTACAATCATGTATTCATAGATCTATCATTATTCTGTCTTTTTGGTATTGAGTTCTCACTCTGTGTTGTACTCTGTATTTCTTAGAGCCCCCATGGGGAGAGAGTGGAACCCTTTTTCCGATGCCTGCCTCTGTATTTATAGACAATTGCTGTACGAGTTGACTTTCTTGGGAATCGGGCCCATATCAGGGAATTACTTCGGGCGTACCCGGAAAGTATCGACCCCGGCCTAAGTTCTAGGCGGATGCGGGTAATACTCTTGGTCGGGGAGGTCTCGCCGCTTATTACGTTTATATCAGTCGAGAAGAATGATTAATCTAGTTGATTGTCGTGGGATCAAATTATGACCCATACAAACGCGAAAAATCTATCAAAATCGAACGAATCTAAACCGATATCGGTGGACTACCCAATCTATGTACACCCCATTTTTATTATGATTTTCTTCTGCTATTAGGAAAAAATAGTTTTGTGCATACTTATCCATATCTACTTGTCACGTAGAATAGTATACTATATTATCTGTTTAGATTTATATGTTAATTGGTTTTTTCCGTTATTGATTATCTAAGAATTGTTTTAAAACTATATCATCCATAAATTTATATTCAAACTAATCAGCGGGACCTGCTGTTAAGTTTCGATTTAAAGTAAATCATATGATTTTGATAAATTATCAAGCCATTCAATCTCATGATAAAATAGAATATGTTATCCTATTAACTAACTAAAAGACAGGAACAATATTACTCAATATGAAATTCTTATTCATCTGGATTTTTCTTCAGCAAATAAAATTAATTAGGGATTATGAATATTTTTTTTCTTCGAGTATCCTTCAAATGACACAAGAAACCATTATATTTGGACTGATATTGACTTCAATATATGTGTCAATTTTGTGGATCCAAGAACAACAATATCTTAGAGAGAAGAAATGAAGAAGAGAGGAAGAATCAACTCTCATTACTGTGTAAAGAATAAAAATGATTGTACAAGCTACTGTAATAATCGCCTAACTACTAACTATGATTAACTAACTAATTACAGTTAAGTAAGCCTAACTACAGTTAAGTTGACCTAGGTCATATAACTCATTACCCCTCCCCATCAAGCTAGGACTAATGAAGATGTTCTTAAGGCCTAGCTTGGATAATAAGTGAGAATGTTGAACATTACTTAAGCCTTTGGTTAAGATATCGGCAGGTTGGTCAGCAGACTTCAAGTAGACAGTGTGAACCAAGCCTAGATGAACCTTCTCTCGAATAAAGTGACAATCAATGGCAATGTGCTTAGTCCGTTCATGGAATACAGGATTAGCAGCAATCTGTATAGATGATTTACTGTCACAATGAAGGGGAACTAGGAGTGTGAGATTGAATCCCAACTCAGCAAATAAACCAACGAGCCAAATGCCAAATCTACCTATCAATATTTGATAAGCAACAGGATCCTCAAGCTGGCTGTCATCCTTGAGGACTAAATGATCATTATAAGACATTATTGTGAGCTTCTGATTGACCTCAATAGGATCATGAACTGGATTGGAACCTACCAGACCAACATCTGAAATGAGTTCAACTGCATACTTCCTTTGGTGCAGCATGATCCCTTCTTTGTTCCTAGCAAACTCAATCCCCGGAAAGTACCTCAACTCTCCAAGATCCTTGATTTTAAAATTGTGGTGTAAACTTTGTTTAGTACTGGAAATAAGATCAGCATCATCCCCGGTAATTAAAAGGTCATCAACATAGACCAACACAATAACAATATGAAAGTCTTGTTTCTTAGTAAACAAAGAACAATCAAAATGACTCCGTTTAAATACTAAACTAAGTAGTGTTGTGGTGAGTTTAATATTCCATTTTCTTGAAGCTTGCTTAAGCCCATAGAGTGACTTGAGCAATCTATAGACCCGAGTATTCCCTTGTTTAGGAGAAGAAAAACCTTGAGGTAAGGTCATGTATACCTCTTCTTCCAAATCCCCTTGCAAAAAAAGCATTATAAACATCCATTAGATATAGAGTCCGACCTCTGGCAGCTATTATGGATACAAATGGCCTATCAATAACCATTTTCACAAGAGGTGAAAAGGTTTTCTGATAGTCCAGTCCCTCCTTTTGGCTATACCCCTTTGCTACTAATCTATCCTTATATCTCTCAACTTCCCCATTGTATGTGTACTTGATTTTGTACACCCATTTATATCCAATTGCACTTTTATTTGAAGGCAAGGACACTACCTTCCATGTCTTATTGTCCTCTAATGCTAAAATTTCTGCTTTCATAGCCTCATCCACTTCACATCCTTGGTTGTCTCATAGTAAGAACTTGGTTCAACTTTAGAAGATAATTGAGTGATGTAAGCTTGATATGAGGCAGGCAATCTTGTGTACTGAATAAAGTTACCAATAAGATATTGGTAATGTGTTGCATGAGAAGGGTTAGACTTGTGTATTGTCCCAACATAATCCTTAAGCCAAATATGAGGCTTTAGATTTCTTCCTGATCTCCTTAATACACCAGTATTATTCTCATGATGTCCTATAGCTGATTCCTCCATGTGTGGCAGAGAATACGAATCCAAGTGTGGATTAGTGCTTTCAGGAATAGATTCTGCAGGTGCAAGAGATACAGAAGAGTCTGGAACATCGTTGTCATCGATAGTAGAAGGTAAAATAATGGGTGGCTGATCAGGATAAGAATCAACCTTCTGAAATTCATATACAAAAAGAGAAGAGTCTTGAGGAACACCTTGAAATAAATACGCATCTTCATGAAATATCATATCTCTACTGACAAAATATGTCTTGTGTTCAATATCATACGACCTATATCCCCTTTGTGTGCTTGCATATCCCAGAAACACTGATCTTATTGACCTAGGCGCAGATTTGTCACCTCTTTGTAACCTTGCTGCAAAGCACAAGCACCCTATGATTCTCATATGTGACAATGCAGTCTGTCTCCCATAAAACACCTCAAAAGGTGACTTTTTCTCTAGTACTGAGGACGGAATTCTATTTATTATATAAATTGATGTATCCACACAAAACCCCCAAAATCTCATTGGCAAGTGCCCCTGAAATCTGATGGCCCTTGTAGTCTCCAAAATATGTCTATGTCTCCTTTCCACCATTCCATTTTTTGAGGGGTGTGTGGACAGGAACTTTGATGTATAATTCCATACATTTGGAACAATGTTGCACAATGATGCTTGAAGAATTTAGAACCATTATCTAACCTAAAGCATTTGATCATTCTACCAAATTGATTTTTTACCATAAAAATAAAAAATTTCAGTACTGTAATAACATCAGATTTAAGATGTAAGAAGGAAATCCAAATCCATCTAGAGTGATCATCAACCATTGTGAGAAAATATATCTTTCCAATATATGTAGGAACTTTATATGGTCCCCAAACATCCATGTGTATCAAATCAAATACATTTTCTTCTCTATTGTTACTGACTGGAAAAGAAGTCTTAGATTGCTTGGATAAAGGACAAATGCCATATGGGCTTATTTCTGCTCTACTACTGCTATGTATACTAGGGATTTTCTTGAGAACTTGAATTGGAACATGTCCCATTCCCTTGTGCCACAGCTCAACTTCATTCTCGTGGGCAACCACCGCCAATGATTTAGTTTTATTCTTGTTTCTACTTTGTGAATGCAACACATACAGTCCTTCTTCTTCCTTACCAATCTCGTTCACCCTCCCAGTGAAGAGATTCTGAAATATGCATAAATTTGGAAAGAATGCAGCACAACAGTTTAAAGCTTTTTTCAGTTGAGACACAGACAAGAGATTAAACTTGAAAGCTGGTACACACAAGACATTGTTAATAGCAACACCTCCATCTAATTGACAAATACCAATATATGACTCCTTAGTAGACTCTCCATTATGGAGCTGTACATTTTCTGCATTACCTACTAACAATTTACCAAGCTGAAGTTGTTCATTACCAACCATATAATTTGTAGCTCTGGTATCTACTATCCATTTTTCATCAGTATTTGGTTCATAAGAAACTTAACCTACCATGTGTGCACTGGCAGATGATTAGAGAGTGATACCTTATTTAGCAGACTTAGAATCTAGCCATATTGCTCAGGAGTGAAGATTTGCATAGGTCCCAAAAATTTGTTGCCCCTGATGATTATGTTGTTCAGAAGTGAATCCCTGCATAGATCCCAAATATTTCTCTTGTGTCATCATGACTGATGAAGATGGAATTGGTTGGTTATTTAAATTTTCAACCATATTAACTCGTTTCTGAGGCTTAAAATATGCAGGATACCCTATTAGTTTGTAATAATTGACCCTTAGATGTCCCTTCCTATTGCAGTAATCACATTTCATCAGCTTGTAACATTCCTCCTTAGTATGACCTTTTAAATTACAGAAATCACATTCAACATTGAAATTCCTCCTTTGTTTTTTACCAAGCTTAGAGCTGAATAGGGCAGTAGGATCAATAGACTCAACACTATAACTACCACTTGCTACTAGTTTTTTACTTTCATCTTGAAGGATCATAACATAGGCTTGATTGTCAGTTGGAATTTTAGATTTCGTTATGATTTGGCTACGAGCTTGACTGTAGCTATCATTTAGTCCCATTAAAAATTACCAAAAATATTGATACTCCCGTTGTTCAATGAATTTCTTCGAATTATCACATCAAACAGGGGGAGGCATAATCGAGTCATATTCATCCCATAAATCCTTCAATTTCGAGTAGTAAACTGAAAAAGAAGATGTACCTTATGTTAATGAAAAAATCTCTCAGTGTAAGTAGTACATTCGCGATGCATTAACCTTATCTAATCGTTCCTTGAGATCTGACCGAATTGCATATGCACTTGACTGGAATAATACTCCACTCAGCAAATCGCGACTCACATTGTGCATTATCCACGACTTCGCAATAGCATTGCAGTGATCCCACAGATTTGCACGAGTGTCTCCATAAGTGTCACGCATCACAGAACCATCGATAAACCCTAATTTGTTCCGTGTTAGTAACGAAACTTCCATAGCTTGGCTCTAGATCGTGTAATTTTCCATCCCTTGCAGTTGAAAACCAAGTGAAAACATTCCTGGTGAGTCTGATGGGCGTAAATAGAGCGGATGATTATGATCTATCATCACTGTCGATCAATTTGTTACTTCCTCTATACAACTGCCAGCTTCGTCTTCGGCCATGGCTGTTTTAGAATTCCCGCGAGCAATTGACTTTTTTGGCTAGAAAATTTTGAGAAACAAATGACGAATCTCTTGTTTTTCAACAATTCTCAGTGAAAAACGTTTAGATTCAATCATCTATATGCTCTGATACCATATCAATTTTGTAGATCTAGAACAACAATCTCTTAGAGAGAAGAAATGAAGAAGATAGGAAGAAGCTACTCTCATTACTGTGTAAAGAATGAAAATGACTATACAAGCTACAGTATTAACCGCCTAACTACTACTTATGGTTAACTAACTAATTACAATTAAGTAAGCCTAACTACGGTTAAGTTAACCCGGGTCATATAGCTCATTAATATGCTCGTGTTTTATATTTTTACGTATCTTTAATATTTTTATGAAAATGCTAAGCTATTCGATCACAAATTTTTTTTCTGTACTTTCATATACTTTGAGTTTCACATATTCTTATATGATGAAAAATATCTATTACGTAAAACATGAGATTATTAAATATCATTATACTGAGTGGCGGATACACCTTTGGACATATTGGTGATGGAGCATCTATTGTCTTTGGCAAAATCATAAAATATATTCATAAATAACACTTAAAAACTTCACTAATTGATCATGAGCATCTATGACCACGCTTGGTCATTTAGAATTAAAATTAAAATTAGTGAAGCACCTATGGGCCACCTATAAATTCTGGATTCGCCACTGACTATACTAAAACCAAATTCACGTGAAATCTTTTCTTTAGAAGTACAATGACGACGAAGTATTACGAATCAATATATAGAAGATTTTTTGAAAAGAAATTGAAGGTGGGTTTTCTCTTTCATAAAAGTGAAGAGCTGAAAATGAATGTTGTTTTGATTTAAAATGTATGCCAACTCTATCTCAAATTCTCAATTAAGAACAGGGCGGGGAAGGCGAGCAAAAAGAAGTCCCCATATGCTCACTACTTTATTTTTTTTTTGGTGAGAAATTATTGTATTATCATTGAGAAAAAAAAGTGAGTTATATAATTGAGATTCTTCACATTTAATCATAGATTTTGAATTTGAACTTCAGAAATGAAGAAACTTTTTAAAAAGGAGCCTTTTATTTTTTTTGATAATGCTATATATTTATTGTAAATCTACTGTGAAGGGAGGGATTAGTAGGTTCTCTCCATCATTAATTAAAAATTTTGGATTTGAGCCTCGATGATCAAAAGATCTTGATAAAGAACGTTTTTAACGTGATAGGTCTTATGTGACGCGAATCTAAATTAGTCGGAATCGGAGCTCTAAAACAGATACAAACACTAAGTAAGAAACAAAAAATAATAAAAAAAGGTAAATCCGAATTAGTCCAAGCAGTATGCTTCTCAAATCATATGGTTAAACAGAATAAAAGAGAGATTCGTTAGTACTATGGCATGGCATCTTTTTTCTGTTTCTTTTGCTGATTGATTGAAGGAGGCATTCTCATTTCAAATAAAAGCGAAAAATCACTTTAGAAACAGAATATTGGAACAGCCCAAAAACACACTAAAATCTATGATTTGTTATTTCCGCCTTCCCCATCCGACCAGAATTCGCCCATTTAAATTCATGGGAGAATTTTGAGCAGCACTACTGCCTTGATAGCACATTTACCCTTTTGTTTATGAATCAAAGTAAGTGGAGTCTTGGAGTAACTGTAAAATATTTCAGTGTAACTTATTGATACTAAGTTGTATTAGGGTAGGTGGTCTATCAGGAGCGGATCCACATTGGTTCAAGGGTGTTCAAATGAATCCGCTTCCGTAAATATTTTGTACTATATTTTTGCGGAAATTATTTTTTGAAAAATAAATATAATAATTTGGCAATTGAAATCGCTTAACCAATGCTGTGACTTGGTTGGGTGGTCGAAATGGGGTCTAACTTGTGCTACTTGTTGTTGTGTGTTCGAGCCCTGAAGAGCATTATTTTGTTTTAATTCACTTGTTCAAGATGCTGACAGTTTAGTTGCTGGCCCTCCACGTTATCACCATGCACTTCTTCTTTTTCATTTATTGCTTTTTTTTATTTTAGTATCTTTTCATAGTTATGGAACTTTCTATATGATATTATTAATTTATCTTAGCTCTCTTCTGTTTTTTGGGTTAAAAGTTCGTGCAAAATAAATTAGAATAAATTAATAGAGTTTAGTATCTTAATATAGATCAAACTTATGTTTGTTACAGTTAAATTTGTAAAATTTTCTGAAAGTTCAATAACTTGTTCAATTGTAAAGGTAAATAGATATGTTGTATGTATGTATGTATGTCTAAGAACAGTATGGTTTGCAAATAAAATAAAGAGTCACGAGCAATTTTTTTTAGAACCAAAATAAAGAGCACTAGGTAAACCTGTTTGTTTGTCAACTCAATAGCACTTTTACAAGTCGATTATTTTTTAGGACTTCAGCGTATGTATGAACCCGCTTGTATAAAAGTTTGGGTGTTCCACTACAGTCTACATGATATTACTATAGGAGTGCGGGCCTTCCCCGAACCCTACGTAAGTGTGAGATGATTCGTGCATCGAACTGTCCATGAACCCTACATAATGCTCCAAGAATACTCAAATTCCCATCACTAAATATATGTATTTATGTTGGTCTATTGTTGCAATTCTACTAGTACAAAAGTGAGTTTGGGTCTAGAACTATACTAAAGTAAATATTTATTTCATGTCTTAAATTGATACCAATTTATATTATTTCAAGTGAACATATAAAGAATTATTTTCTGCGAAGAGTTGGAGCTTTAAAAATATGTGCAATTTACTATATGGAAAAGGGTCAATATGTTAGGAATTATAAGCACGAAGTCTGGACTACTTTATCTACTTGATCATTAGGCCAACAAACAATGAAACAAAGGCTTCACTTCCTATCAATAAAATCCAACTCAACAAGTTGGGGTTTTTGTTCTTTTGTTTCACGAGATGACATTGTGACATTGACGCCTTAACTCATTCCAAAATTCCCTTCATCTTGAAAACCAAACTTTACTAAATTGAGAAATAGCATAGTATTAGTTTATTTAGAATCTTCTTACCTAAAACAACTTTTATTTTAAGTTTTGCCAAAAATTGGAAGAGGATAACAAGTTTACTAACGGGAGCACTCTTAAAACAAAATCTTTAATAAAACTATAATAAAAATAATATAGGTAGTGTAATTTTACAAGTAAGGTCCGAAAATGATAGTGTGTTTGTGAACCTTACCCTTACCTTGTAAGAGCAATTTACTGAAGGGGAAAAAGGAATAGTTCAAACTCTATAACTTAATTTTATACACTAACGCTATTAAATGTAATTTTTAATCAACTACATAATATAGCTAAATCATCCATAAAAGTGAGATTAGCAACTTACTCCCTTCGGTCCATAATAAGTGTCTCTTTTACTTTTTAATTTTGGTTCAAAATAAGTGTCTAGTTAGGTAATCAAGAAAAAATTCAATTTATTTTTACTCTTATACCCTTATGTGCAGAAGAGCAATAAATGCCACTATTATCATGTGCTCAATATTTAATAAGGGTACTTTAGTCATACTAGGTAATATTGTATAGGATTCATTATTTTCTTAATGGGCGTGCTAAAAGTAAAAAAGACACTTATTATGGACCGGAGAGAGTAATAAATAAGCTGGATTACCTCCTAAAACAAGTTGAAATAAATTATACATAGTGTAAAAAAAATCACAATTAGTGCATACTATAAGTTAAATCCTAAAATATTACCTTACAACAATCAAATAAATTAAATTTATCATAATATCACCAAGCTTAACTAATTATTCTTACAATTTTTCTTAGATAAACAACAAAAATATCCAATATAGGTCATACAAAACAAACAGTTTTAAGTACAGAAATTCAAGGAAATACCAACCCCCCCACCCCCCCCAAAAAAAAAAAAAAAAAGGAGAAGCTACCTTATGAAGGAATTAAATCTAACATAGATGAATATTAACATTCAAAATTATAAAAATATCAACCAGTTGACCCATTATTCTTAATAAGATTCATAACAGAAAGTGCCATTGCAGACAACTGAAAAGTAATTTCATTTCTCTTTGTTAATGGTGAAACAACACCATCTTTTTCCTTAAATCCATCTTCACATGTCGTAGCAGCATCCATAATTGAACTTATTTGTATATTAGCATCATAATATTTCTTCGCATTATAACTCTTCATAGCAAGCTTGATAGACGATATAGCATCTGAATAAAGTTCAAAACAATCACTCAAACACATTCTTACATATGGATCCAACTTCTTTTCCTTCATTAAAATCTTAATATTACACCTCGTATCAGTAACGTTGTATCGAATTAACCTAATCGAAATCATCCCGAGTCCACGAAGAGTAGCACATTGACTGGCTGGAGCTGCTTGTAAAGATGAAGTGCAAAAATCATACTTAATATTTGGATCATCTTTTGAACATGTTTTGCATGTATTTTGTATTAAATTCTGGCCTTCTGAGCCATGGAAAAATAAGGAGAGGAATATAGACAGAAGAAGGAAGAAAGAGGAAAATGGCTTCATTTTTAGGTTGTTTGGTATGACATGTCTTTCTTGTTTTCTCCCAAAGAGGGTATATATTTATAGTTTTCATGAAGAGGAAGAAATTTAATTTAGTTTATAAAATAATGGAAGAGGGTGTGATTTATTTATGAAATTATAACCGGCTGATCATGATTTTGTTCTAAATAGTACATGTTTTTATGACTTTTGTCCTTAGGCATTAGGTTGGAGTCGCTAATAAAGAAGATAGAGTCACTAATGCTTTTTTGCTTTTTTTTTTTTCTTCTTTTTTTTTCTTTTTCCTTTGAGCCTAGGGTCGATTGAAAACATCTCTATCCTTTCGGGTAGGGGTAAGGCATGTGTACGTATTATCCTCCCCAAATTTTATTTTATGGGATTATACTGGATAATTGTCGTTGTTGTTGTTTGTCCGTAGACATTAGGTGTTATTTGCAATGTTGAGCTGGTGAGAAGTCATTTTCTGTTGATTATTGTCGTGTTGTTTTAGAAATTTAACTTTTGTTTTTAAAGCATAAATGTAACTCCATTGTTTATTGTAGTCTTTTATAACTTTAGTGGTAATCTAAATTCCACATGTCATCTTATGTGATAATAACTTGGCTTTATGCTCTAGCAATGTATCTAAGTCTTGCAGTCAAACTCTTTTCTACTTGAAAAGAGGTATTTCCTTTTTTATTTTTCTTCCTTTTTTTTTTTTACTTTGTTGTATGTAAAATAAAATAATGAAGGAATTGTTGATTTCCAGTCACATCAATATAGAAAAAGAAAATTCTCCTATGAAAAGGTATCTTTAGGCATTTTCAACCTTCAATGGTGGAAATAACTTCTCTTATATTGAACCTCACCTGGAATTTGCCTTTGAGACTCTTAAGGAAGTAAGGGTTCGGCCGAATCGAACAATTTTTGTTCAAACTGTGTATGTATTAAGAAATTAAATTTTAATATGTGCAAAATAAAATTCAGAACTCAATTACTAATATGTTATATTGCTATCCTAAAATTTAGAACCTATAAAATTCAAATTCTGACTTCGCATGCAGCAGCAGGACATAGAGCAGTAACAAACTAGTATGGGAAGCTTTAATTTGTTAGAAAAACTAGTACGTACACATCATGATATGCCCATTCTTTGAAAGTTGTGAAGCTAAAAATTAATTGTAAATTAAAATGGATGGGTAAGATTTAGTTTGTCGCAAGTGATATAAGCAGTATTTTGCACAAGTCAAGCACTATTGACTTATAATCACATGAATTCTATTATTTTGAATATGAATTTGTAGTTTTTTTTAAACTTTACTTTCTGTTTCAAATTTATTTTTCCTTTTTGATCATTATTTCAAAAGGTGTCGCTATACTTGTATTATATTCATTATTTTTTTCCACCACTATTTGTCATCCTTCTCGTTGCAAATTGTTATCGCAAATAATACATTATTTAGTTTGCTCTTTGTAGATCTTACGTAATAATATCGATCTTGTTATAACATTTTAATATTATATTCTAGTGTAATTTCAACCATAACAACAATAACCAAGTATAATCTCACATAGTGGAATTTGGGGAGGGTAGTGTGTACGCAGACCTTACTCCTACCCTAGGATAGAGAGGTTGTTTCTAAAATAGACCCTCAGCATCCTTCCCTCCAAGAACTTCCCACATTACTCTTAGGGAAACTCGTACTCACAACCTTTAGTGTAATTTCAACATGTTTCAACATATTTAAATGGAAGTATTCTAACAATCTCAAGTTGCTTGGCAAAGTTCTATATTAGAAGTTGAAAGTATTAATTACCATACTGTCAATTCTGTTTATATAAAAAAAAAAAAAAAAATAATAAAATAAAAAAATTCTGGTTATATACCCTTTGATGACGACGGACTTCATTTGTAACTTGGCTATATGGTGGTCAAAAGACAAGAAATCATTATTGATGCGTATTAGAACCCTTTTCGGCATCAGAATTTCATTTGTCACGAATTCATTTAAAGTTTTAAACACAAAAGAGAGAAGAAAATAGACAAAGGTTTTCTTTACCTTTTAGCCTTTTAGAAAAGAGGTTAAGGATATATATTCCTAGGTTTAAAAAGGGATCTAATTCCTAATCCCATCGTATCTTTTACTTTATCAAAAGGCTCCTCTTTGGAATTGGGGAGATTTTAAAAAATGACCTGATTTACGACATGTCGTTGAAAAAGAGGCTAATTTCAAAAGTAATCGAATTTTTTTTTATGTAAATATAAATTTGAGCGAAAATACTGTTCAAAACCCGAAAAGTATTTCAATATATTATGCTGGAGTTCCAGCATAAGTATACTTGAAATCTAGCATATTATACTGGAGTTTCAGGATAGTATGCTAGAACTTCAGTATAATAAATACACTAGAACTCTAGCATAATATACTGGAATTCCATCAAGTATAATGATCCAGTATAATATACTGAAGTTTAGAGCACCGGTCCAGTCTCTTCAGGATTGTTCTATTTGTTTATTATTATTGTACCAGATTCATACAAATTCAGTTTTGTTTAAAAAAGGAGTAATAATCATTACTTGCTTTATTGGCAGAGTACTTAAAGAATTCTTGAAATCAGGGAAAGCTCATCTTTCTTTCGTTTTCAAAGATTCAACGACCAAAATGATATTTGTTTCTTCATTCATTCATTATGCCAAAGTGAAACTTAGAAACTTTAATTTGATATATATATGACATTGGAAATGATGAATTAATTATTTGAAAAGAGCTACGTATTTGGGATTGTTTATTAAATACCTAGTAGGGTTGCAAATTCTATTTAACAAGTTATCAAAGACTCAAAGTTGCTTTAATTTTTGTTTGAATTTGTCCAGAATTTATGCATCAAATGATGAACTAATTGGGTCCCTTTTTTTTTTTTCCTTAATTGCTTACACGCATCATATATCTACATGCCAAGTTTGGTACCTAATTAAGATGCACTTTTGTTTAAGGAAATATTTTACTTTCACATGAGATTCAAGTTGTGTCTCTAATAATGGTTAGATTTCCACCACACACACAAAAAAAAAAAAAAATGAATTCAAAATTTAACCATTGTAAGTCAAGAAAAATGATATTTGTAGTTGCTTTAAGCATAATATATACATGCACTTGCCAAAGTTTATCTAGGATTAGAGCAAATCAAGTTATATGACATCAGTACAAAACCAACTTCGTAAAATCGCAGTAGAATTTTGTTCTTTGACGCAATATCAAGTACGTAATATTGTATTTTGTATAACTTAGAATTTTTTTTTGTATTTTTGTAACGACCCGACCCGTCGTTACGGGAATTTACCACTCCGTCATGTTGCAATTGCATGTTTTATGCTTTTATATCAGTGTTAGGGTCTATCGGGTGATTTAGGAGTGATTTGGATTGAAAATGAGGCATATAGCCTTTTTGAAGGAGACTTGAATAAGGAAAGTCAACCCGGAGTTGACTATTTGGTTAAAGGGCTCGGAATCGGATTCTAATGATTCGGATAGTTCCGGGAGGTGAATTGTGACTTAGGAGAACAATCGGAATTGAATTCGGAGGTCCGGTGTAGTTTTAAGCTTGAATTGGCGAATGTTGAATTTTGGCGATAACCGGATGGTAGGTGATATTTTGATCCGAGGGTCGGAATGGAATTCCGACAATTTCTGTAGCTTCGTTATGTGATTTTGGATATGTCCGCAAATTTTCAGGTCATTCGGACATCGTTTGATCGGGTTTTGGATTGAATGTTAGTTTTGAAAGTTTTGAATAAACATAAGCTTGAATCCGTGTGTAATTGATGATTTTGATGTTTAGGATGGTGTTTTTATGATTGGAACAAGTCCGTATCGTGTTTTGGAGCATGTTGGTGGTTTTCGTTGGGGTCCCGGGGGCCTCGGGGTGAATCCGGACCATCAATCGGGCATTTTTGGAACTTGGAAGTGTGCTGTAAATTTGCAGGTTACTGCCCAGGCATTTTAGCCTTCGCGTTCGCGTGGAATGGGCCGCGTTCGCGAAGGCCAGGCTGATCAATGCATCGCGTTCGCGATCAGGTGCGTCGCGTTCGCGTAGGCCAGGAGCCTTGTGCTTCGCGATCGCGTTCCTGGGGTCGCGTTCGCGTAGGCCGGATGGAGGGAATCATCGCGTTCGCGTGACTGGGAGTCGCGAACGCGTAGAAGGAATTTAGGCGGCTGGGAGTTTGAGCATCGCGAACGCGTGGTTGGCGTCGCGTTCGCGAAGGGTAACTGGAGGCCGAGCATCGCGAACGCGTGAGAGCTCACGCGAACGCGTAGAGCAAATTGCTCTGGCAGTGAATTTATATCACAGAACAGAGGGCTCACGGGTTTCACACCCCAAAACATAATTTTGAGCCCTAGAGAGAAGAAATCACGGGAGATTGCCGGGATTTCATCGGAGATTCGTCGGAGGTAAGTTTTGTGGCTTAATTACATCATTTTAACATGAAATCCTTGGTTAAATTTCTGTAAATGGAAGATTAAATGTGGGTTTGAGCCCTAAGCCTAAATTGAAGAAAAACACCGATTTGAGTGGGCAAACGGAGTCCGATTTTGGTAAATTTTATATGTATGGACTCGTGGCGAGACGAGGGTTCCAGAAATGTGAATTTCGTAAATTTTCGGAATGTGGGCCCGGGGTCGGGTTTTACCAACTTAGTGTGATTATGCTAATTTCATGTAAATTGAAGTGGGTTATGATTATTTGACCCGTATTTGATGTAATTATTGTGGTTTGACTAGATTCCACGCACGAGGAGCTAAATTCAAAGGAAAGGGCATTGCGGAGTAGTCGTCGCGCCGTATTGAGGTGAGTAATAGATGTGGGTGATGACCAGCAGGTTCGAAACCCCGGTATACCACTTTGTGACGCTGTATAGCGGCGAGACACGCACACTCTTGAGAGTGCGGGGTCGATCATGAATTGGAGACTATATATTAGTCCAACCTGTTGATACTGTATTATTGGCTATTCTAGAGCCGTCGAACCTCCTTCTCGGATGGTTGCATATATATATTGTGATAATGGCTACTCTTGAGCCGAGGAACCCCCTTCTTGGGCGGTTGATTATACATGTGGGCCGTGAGCCGGTTATTGGATCCCGCGAGGATCGTTATCATTGTCTTATCATATAGACATGCTAGTTTACTACTAGTCAGCAGCTATTTTTGTTATTATGCAAATTCCAATCTCTGGAACTTGATATTACTGTTTTCCAACTGAAAAATGATAAAAGAGTTTTCAAAAACTACTTTTGAGCCTGCGAGGCTGTATCTGCATATTAGCTGACTAGTAGTGGATCGGGCTGCACGCCGCAGCGAGATATATGTTGGATCGGACTGCACGCCGCAAGGATATCTCTATGAGATGTGCTTGGGCTGTAGGAGCCCCTCCGGAGTCTGAACCCCCACAGTGAGCACGGGTACCCAAAATTGGAGTCGGGCTACACGCCGTAGCGGTCATATCATGCATTGCATTGCATTTAGCTACATCTGCTAGTTGTTATGCTATTTGTTGGTATTTGTTGGAACAGGTACATTGAAGATTGATTCTATGACAGGGTAGCTGATTATAGCTTTACATAGTGCTTTATTGCGGATTTCTTATCTGCGCTGTCTTACCCTTGTTTATTACCACTGAGTCTGGCAGTACTCATTTTACTCCCTGCACCTTGTGTGCAGATCCAGGTACCTCTCAGCAGTGATCCAGTAGCTGTGCGAAGCGACGTTTGTAGATATTCGAGGTAGCTGCAGAGTCCGCAGGACCCGATATTCCTTCTTACTGTCTCTTGATTTTGTATTGACTTTTCTTTCCGCACTTGGTATCTTGTAAACCCTTATACACTCATGTTCAGTAGAGGCTCATGACTCTTGACCCTTGGTCTATGGGAGTTGATGTATTATGGGACTTGGTTCCCTGTTTTCGTTAATTGCATCGCTATTACTTCGTGATTTAATTTGCCTAAATGGGTTAAGGAGAGCTTCTAGCTCCGTTATTGTTATTAATTGGTCAGGCTGGCTTAGCAATGTGCTGGGCGCCATCACGACCGGATTTGGGGTCGTGACAAGTTGGTATCAGAGCCTAGGTTTACTAGGCCTCATGAGTCTTGAGCCGGTTAGTAGAGTCTTGTGGATCGGTATGGGGACGCCTGTACTTATCCTTAGGAGGCTGCGAACCTTTAGGAAACACTTCACATTTCTTGGAATTCTTATCGTGCGTATTTGATTCAACTTGAGATATGTTTTTGAAATTCCTTCCGCACGCCTGTGTACGCAACGAGCGCTCAGTAATATAATTGACTTATGGCTTGCGATTCCCCGGTCGAGGGGCGAGATATAATCTCTGTGAGTTCATGTTGGGCCAGTCGGGATGACTTGAGGCTGGACCTTGTTTATGACTTGAGCATTGAGGCGCTTATTTTGTGAGTGGTGATAGTAACTAATGTACTGAGGGTTTGAAACCCCGTACTAGCACTTCACAGTGCTGTGCTGAGAGGGAATACGCGTCATGTGACGAGCGTGGTGGTATTGTGACTGGGGATTTGGACTTGATCCTTCCCGATTGATAAATTACTGTGTAAAGTGACTAAGACTGGGCTTATATCTATGTACTTGGGCTAGTAGCCATGTTTGGGGCCTTGTGCCGATCTGTAGAGTATTATGGAGGCTTATTAATGGATGAGTTGTTAATTGTTCGACTCTTATCTAAACTGTTGTGTAGCCCCGAGCTATGGGCGTGGTGAATATTTATCATATCTCGTAATTGTAAGGTAAAATGCCTTATTTGTAGTGGAGCAAGTTTAAACTCAGGAAGACTAAAATGATTATGCTATGTGTATCCTGGTGGAAGGTATTGTGCTGAAATTCTAAATTGAGGCGAGGTAGGTGGGTTGATTCTCATGTGTAATTGAAAGGTATTGATATGTGTCATGATTCGAGCAGATACATCGCAGGTTCAAGTATAAATTGTGATGATATAATTCGTGTAGTATTGATATTTAATGTTGTTGAAATACATTGTGATATCTTGTTGAGTTGTGGAAGTATATCTAGGATGGTTTGGTGATTCTCTGGCAGGTGGATAGGCCAATTTACAAAGGAAACTCTGCCGGAATTTTTGAAAAATTCGGGACTTAGAAAGATTTCTGTCACCTAAAGAGAGTGGGCTTATTGGTGGTGCATGTATATCTGCAAGAATTGCAGAAGAGCTAATGTCTCTGATGATTCGAGTCTCTGTCCAGGGCTTGTAAATGACTTGAGTTTAATCTCATATTAACATTTCGGCATCACTTGAGTAATATCGATATGAGTGGTTGAAAGTGCTTTGATGAATGGCTTCGAGCTAAGTTGGGGAGGTTGCTATTGATTAACTGATTGCACTATTGTGTGCTATGTTGATTCTGTCTCTAAGTATGTTGGGAAAATTCTGATAAAGGTTATGGTGCTTCGTAGATGTGAAGAAATACTAGGGTATTTTGAACTGAGGTTGGTAAGGAATGCTTGGTGTATAGAAAAGAGTGATAGCTAATAGTATCCGTATGTAATCATGATCTGCAGTGTCAGAATTCTAATAAGGCACGAGTGGTTCTGTTCAATAAGACAGTTGAATTACAGCTGAATAAGGATGACTGACGCCCGAGAATTTGTTTACGGTGTTCAAGATTTTACTTGTAACAGTCAGGTGTCTCAAATTTGTGCATGTGGCTAAAGATGGTGGTTTCGTTAGAAGAGATCGGTACTTATGTTATATTATGTGAATGATGGGATTCTATGTAATCCGTATTGGAAGGTAATGATAACGAATTCAAATCGCAAGAAGTTCTTCAAAATAAAGTATTGTAGGATGTGATCCTTCTGGAAATATTGAGAGAGTATTCAGTGGCCTATATGTCTCAGACCGTGTGGTCTTATGTACGAGTCTCGTGTGGAATGAGTTCATGTGTTATGGTGCTACAGTAGTGGCTAATATTAAATCAAAGATGAATCAGAAAGGAAACTGGGTAAATGGAATGACTTGTTAATAAACCGAAGCGGTATGATAAAGAATACGACTAATTCCTGGTATGTGGTTGAAGTAAGGAGTCTTGCAGATATTGTGCAATAAAGCTTTTGAGTGTTGGCGGTCGTGTAACCCGATATGAGTATAATATGGGTATAAGGACTCAGTCCTGGCAGTTTAACTTATGCAATGAATGGGAAGAAATAGTTTGTGATGTGTTTTAATGTGGTTTGAAAAATAAGTGTATTTCCTGTTGGTATGCAAAGCTTGGAATGTGTAATGAGTTTTCTCTATATGAGATCATAAAAGTCCTTAACTAGTTGATTGCGTCGATGTTTGCGGCGTAGGAAAGGGATGAGAATTTCCATGTTATCTTAGTATGGTATACGCGATGTGTTATGGAAAGTTGATAATGGTATATTCTAGGTTTTGAGAACAGTTCATAATATATGGGAAGTCAATAAAATTATTGAGCGGCGCGAACAGCTGCAGATGAATTAAGAATCGATCTTTCTGATGATTTAAGAAAACGGTACTGCTATTCTATTAACTTGGCAGGGGAATATGATCCAAAAAGGACAAGGTAATGTAAACTGATGATATCCAGTGGTATGGTGGTATTCTCTTGTGGGATCGACTGTAATAATTGAGTCGTTGATGGCATAGTAAAATTTATGAATGGCTGTCGTGGTATGAATGGACGCTTGATGTGCGTTATGTATATGTACGGTGAAATACGGAATCAGGCATAGTAATTCATATGTTATATATGTGAAGGAGACTTGAAATTCTCGTTAATCCGCCTATGCAGTGGTTGTATATCGTGTGCATCGACACCGTTTTGTGATTATTGGAAATCGGAAGCCTTAGAGGCTCTCTCTTGACTTGATAAGACGAATTCGGATTATGATACTTGATTGCTGACTGGTTGACATAAGCCAGGTCGTCTAGACTAATGTGATATGGGCTATGTCGGAAAATGGCACAAGTTGCGTAGCAGAGAACATCAGAGTATGCTCCAACAGAGTAGTTGTACACAGGACCAGCGGACGGCTGGTAGGCATTGCTTTGTCAGTTGGACCTTAGTGGCGGATGTTAGTGTAGAAGTATCTACCATTGATTCAGTTCCAGTATTGAGAAACGTTGTCGGATGCGTTTCATGTGGCCAAACTTGAGGCGATATATGTTTATTATGATGAGCAACTTGACTCGACGCGTATTCATTTGACGAGGGTTACTTGGATCGGGTGGCACGCCGCCACAGGTATGTTATTTGGATCGGGTGGCACACCGCCACGGGTATGTCATTGGAGCGGGTTGCACGCCGCAACGGTGTAATGTGAAAATAGAGTTAGTTATATATTACCTGGTATACAATACTTCCTAGCTTCTGAGGAAAAGTCTGTATTGAGTATCGCTTGGCGAATGGCACATCGGTTGTGTCCTTTCAGGATTTGATAGCATACGTTAATTGTTTCACCGTGGGTGAGGTTGATTGCTTGGGTTCAGACCTAAATATGTGTGTGGCTGATCGTTTTGAGCTTAGTGGCTTGAGGTGCTTCATGAGTAATAACGTTGGGATAGAATCACGAATCGTGGCAAGGCCACGTGATGTTATGACCTCTCGAGGAGGATTCGGGTACTCTATTTCTATAATGCGAGACGCGATCTCAGTTCTATATTATGATGGCACAGAGGGATTAAATTGCAGCTCTATTTGCTGGAGACAGTTGTCATGATTTGAGCTGTCATGATTCGAGTGTGTGCAGACGTTTCTATTGGAGCCTATGTTGTGCTCGTCGTGGCTTAGGCTGGTGTTGAGGTGTCTTATCACCAGTGCGATGTGTTATAATCGAAATGGCCGTTGGAGTCATTATTGAATACGAGCATATTGGGTCTTAGCTTGTTAGAAAGGTAGAAACCGAGGTTTGGCTCCGAAACCTATCGTGGTATGAGTTTTAAAAAGGGAAATAAATTCACGAATGGTTAACCCGAGAGATGGGTTCGGTATATCACGTGCTTCAGCTGCCGTGGGCAGGATATGGAGGTGTTGGAATAAGACTCTATCTAATGAAAGAGGTTTTCAGCTAGTATTTGGTGATTGTGGCCAGTTGTTGTGATTAAAGACTATCGTCTCGAGTGATTGGGTTGTTTGATACATCATATGATCTCACCCGGAGTGGTGAGTATGGCTTATTGCAGTGGATTCTAGTGTATCCTGAGTACAGGAATGGGACTAGCAATTGGTATATGATTTCAGAAAGTACAATGTGATTTATGGTTCAGATGGGCCGTGAAATTTTGACTATATGGTGTTTTCGGACTTGCGTGAGATAGGGTGACGTATGATCGCCCGAATATATGCTTGGTAAGGTCATTCAGCTATTGAGTTGCTTCTAGTACAACTCTGAGTACGCTCGAGGACGAGCGTTTGTTTAAGTTGGGGAGAATGTAACGACTCGACCCGTCGTTACGGGAATTTACCACTCCGTCATGTTGCAATTGCATGTTTTATGCTTTTATATCGGTGTTAGAGTCTATCGGGTGATTTAGGAGTGATTTGGATTGAAAATGAGGCATATAGCCTTTTTGAAGGAGACTTGAATAAGGAAAGTTAACCCGGAGTTGACTATTTGGTTAGAGGGCTCGGAATCAGGTTCTGATGATTCGGTTAGTTCCGGGAGGATCATTTATGACTTAGGAGAACAATCGGAATTGAATTCGGAGATCCGGTGTAGTTTTAAGCTTGAATTGGCGAATGTTGAATTTTGGCGAAAATCGGATGGTAGGTGATATTTTGATCCGAGGGTCGGAATGGAATTCCGACAATTTCTGTAGCTTCGTTATGTGATTTTGGATATGTCTGCAAATTTTCAGGTCATTCGGACATCGTTTGATCGGGTTTTGGATTGAATGTTAGTTTTGAAAGTTTTGAATAAACATAAGCTTGAATCCGTGTGTAATTGATGATTTTGATGTTTAGGATGGTGTTTTTATGATTGGAACAAGTCCGTATCGTGTTTTGGAGCATGTTGGTGGTTTTCGTTGGGGTCCCGGGGGCCTCGGGGTGAATCCGGACCATCAATCGGGCATTTTTGGAACTTGGAAGTGTGCTGTAAATTTGCAGGTTACTGCCCAGGCATTTTAGCCTTCGCGTTCGCGTGGAATGGGCCGCGTTCGCGAAGGCCAGGCTGATCAATGCATCGCGTTCGCGATCAGGTGCGTCGCGTTCGCGTAGGCCAGGAGCCTTGTGCTTCGCGATCGCGTTCCTGGGGTCGCGTTCGCGTAGGCCGGATGGAGGGAATCATCGCGTTCGCGTGACTGGGAGTCGCGAACGCGTAGAAGGAATTTAGGCGGCTGGGAGTTTGAGCATCGCGAACGCGTGGTTGGCGTCGCGTTCGCGAAGGGTAACTGGAGGCCGAGCATCGCGAACGCGTGGGAGCTCACGCGAACGCGTAGAGCAAATTGCTCTGGCAGTGAATTTATATCGCAGAACAGAGGGCTCACGGGTTTCACACCCCAAAACATAATTTTGAGCCCTAGAGAGAAGAAATCACGGGAGATTGTTGGGATTTCATCGGAGATTCGTCGGAGGTAAGTTTTGTGGCTTAATTACATCATTTTAACATGAAATCCTTGGTTAATTCTCTGTAAATGGGAGATTAAATGTGGGTTTTAACCCTAGGCCTAAATTGTAGAAAAACAAGGATTTGAGTGGGCAAACGGAGTCCGATTTTGGTAAATTTTATATGTATGGACTCGTGGCGAGACGAGGGTTCCGGAAATGTGAATTTCGTAAATTTTCGGAATGTGGGCCCGGGGTCGGGTTTTACCAACTTAGTGTGATTATGCTAATTTCATGTAAATTGAAGTGGGTTATGATTATTTGACCCGTATTTGATGTAATTATTGTGGTTTGACTAGATTCCACGCACGAGGAGCTAAATTCAAAGGAAAGGGCATTGCGGAGTAGTCGTCGCGCCGTATTGAGGTGAGTAATAGATGTGGGTGATGACCAGCGGGTTCGAAACCCCGGTATACCACTTTGTGACGCCGTATAGCGGCGAGACACGCACACTCTTGAGAGTGCGGGGTCGATCATGAATTGGAGACTATATATATTAGTCCAACCTGTTGATACTGTATTATTGGCTATTCTAGAGCCGTCGAACCTCCTTCTCGGATGGTTGCATATATATATTGTGATAATGGCTACTCTTGAGCCGAGGAACCCCCTTCTTGGGCGGTTGATTATACATGTGGGCCGTGAGCCGGTTATTGGATCCCGCGAGGATCGTTATCATTGTCTTATCATATAGACATGCTAGTTTACTACTAGTCAGCAGCTATTTTTGTTATTATGCTAATTCCAATCTCTGGAACTTGATATTACTGTTTTCCAACTGAAAAATGATAAAAGAGTTTTCAAAAACTATTTTTGAGCCTGCGAGGTTGTATCTGCATATTAGCTGACTAGTAGTGGATCGGGCTGCGCGCCGCAGCGAGATATATGTTGGATCGGACTGCACGCCGCAGGAATATCTCTATGAGATGTGCTTGGGCTGTAGGAGCCCCTCTGGAGTCTGAACCCCCACAGTGAGCACGGGTACCCAAAATTGGAGTCGAGCTACACGCCGTAGCGGTCATATCATGCATTGCATTGCATTTAGCTACATCTGCTAGCTGTTATGCTATTTATTGGTATTTGTTGGTACAGGTACAGGGAATATTGATTCTATGACAGGGTAGCTGATTATAGCTTTACATAGTGCTTTATCGCGGATTTCTTATCTGCGCTGTCTTACTCTTGTTTATTACCACTGAGTCTGGCAGTACTCATTTTACTCCCTGCACCTTGTGTGCAGATCCAGGTACCTCTCAGCAGTGATCCAGTAGCTGTGCGAGGCGACGTTTGTGGATATTCGAGGTAGCTGCAGAGTCCGCAGGACCCGATATTCCTTTCTACTGTCTTTTGATTCTGTATTGACATTTCTTTCCGCACTTGGTATTTTGTAAACCTTTATACATTCATGTTCAGTAGAGGCTCATGACTCTTGACCCTTGGTCTATGGGAGTTGATGTATTATGGGACTTGGTTCCTGTTTTCGTTAATTGCATCGCTATTACTTCGTGATTTAATTTGCCTAAATGGGTTAAGGAGAGCTTCTAGCTCCGTTATTGTTATTAATTGGTCAGGCTGGCTTAGCAATGTGCTGGGCGCCATCACGACCGGATTTGGGGTCGTGACAATTTTGGATAGCTAGTATAATTTATATTCGCATAAAATAAAAATATAAAATTGTCACGACCCGGATTTTTTACTTTCGGGAGTCGTGATGACGCCTACTAGTGAAAGCTAGGTAAGTAATTACGCGCAACTATGCCCTCTAAAAAGGACTCTACGGACGTTGCAAATATAACCCGAGTATTACGCCCAGGGTCGAATCCACAGAGAGTTAACCTATCAATCATTATCTTCAGACCCACTAACTCTTCTGACCAACTTCCCAAATATTTGAATCTTAGTTGAATGTTTCTTTACCAACTACGCTTGCAAGTAACTAAACAACTGTAAACTAAACTAATAAGGTTGTAAACAATAATGAGAAGAAGCTAAGGCATGATATCCCCTATTGATGGAATCCCTTCTGTTTATGCTCATACAAATTTACCAACATATCTCTATCAATCATGAACGCTCATCTTACCATAAATCTCTCCTAAGTAATCACAGTAATTTACTATTTCACTCTCCCGAGACACACTAGCTTACTTTATTTAGCACAATTTACTTTAGATTACATCCAAGACATCGTTATCCCTAATCCCGCCTTTAAACCCGCAATTATAGATTCCTCTTATAATTTAAGAGTGGTGTATTCAACAATAACCTAAATATGCACTATTTTCCAAGTTATGCATACTAAATAGGCACAGCTAATTGATGATCCTGTCAATTAACTACAACAAACACGAAGTGGAATAAATAGAGATTACACTAGCAATTTGTATTCACATAAACAAGAAGTTCATCCCCCAATAGGTTCCATGAAAACCTTAAACAAAGGATTTAGCTACTCATGGCTATGGAAAAATAAACTAAGATATAATTCATCATAACTAACAATGAAAATCAAAGAAAAGAAGAAAGATGTTTGGAGTATTCTCTCACGATAGTTTCTCTTGCCAAGATACTCTAAAAATCAATACATGCCTCTTTTGGGCGAAGTCTAGTGTTTAAATAGGATTTTAAGCTAAAAATCCCGTATTTTACACTTTAGTCCCTGAAATTTCCGCCTCCTGCCCGGTTCTACCGTGGTCGCGGTCAAACCGCGGCCAAACATGGCCTTTGATTCTTCAATTGCCTGCGTCTGCACTCTGCCACGGTTCTACCGCGATCGCGGTGAAACCGCGATTTTTCACCTTGTTCCGTTTAGAATTTGAAAAAACGCAAAACATAAAAGTTGTATCCCTTTGAGTTCTTTTTCCAACCATATATTATGGATCCAAAATGGAGTTCTGAGCAAAAGGTTATGTCCAATTTACTAGATAGTGCGCAATATGCCTCCTCGAGTCTTCGTTTTGTTGTTTTATCATCCGTTGACCCCCGAATATGATTCTGGCTTAATTCCTTGGACTTTTACTCAGAATTCAAAGCTCCAAATTACTTGAATTCATTCCATAATATCTATATAACTCGGAATCACTCTTACAAGGCATAAAACACACCGTTAGTGCAAAACATTACCGATTAAAGCGCAAATTCAACTAAAGTGAAGTAACTTAGAATATAATAATCGACTAAAATATGTAATTATAGCCTATGATCGACACCACACACTTAAACCTGTGACGACCCAATGGGTCATCACTTGTTTTCGCAATCATTTCGAGCTTCTAAGACCTTGAAAACCTCATTTATAGTTACCTCGATTTGCATGCGCAGTCCGGGCGCGTAGCTGGAAAATTTTTATGTTGAAATATATGAAATATGTGAAAAATTTAAAGAATTTTGATATTAATATTGATATGGTTGACTTTGGTCAATATTTTTGGTAAACAGACCCGGACCCGTGATTTGACAGTCTCAGAAAATCCAAAGAAAAATATGGAACTCGGGCGTATGCCCGGAATCGAAATATGAGGTCTAGAATCCCGGTAAAAGAATTTTTCTCTTAAATTATTTTCTGAAAATGTTTAAGGAAAATGAAAGTGAAATTTGATTAAAAAGTAATGGTATCGGGCTCGTATTTTAGTTCCGACACCCGGTACAGGTCGTATATGTTAGTTAAGCGCTTACTGTAAAGTTTGGTTGAAAATGGACGTCGTTTGACGTGTTTTGGCCTTAAATTGGAAATTTTGGAAGTTATGAAATTTTGAAAGAATTCTTGAGTTTTAAGACTCAATTTATTGATTTTGATGTTATTTTGGTGATTTGATCGCGTGAGCAAGTTCGTAAGATATTTTTGAGTTAGTGTGCATATTTGGTTTAGAGCTCCGAGGGCTCCGGTGAGTTTCGGAAAGGTTGCGGAGTGGTTTTGGACTTGAAAATGCAGCAGAAATTCTGCAATTTTTGCACAGGGATTTTCTTCTATGCGATCGCATAGGTATAGCTGCGATAGCTAGAGCAAAGATCAGGGGTCCCAAAATCTTTCTATGCGACCGCAACAATACCCCTGCGATCGCATAGCTTCAATTGTCCCTCCTATGCGATCGCACAGTGTCCTTCGCGATCGCATAGAGTAAATTTTGAGGCCCATAATTCCTTCTATGCAATCGCATGGAGTAAGTTCAGCCCCTCATTTTTTCTTCTTCTATGCGATCACATTAATGCTTCGTGATCGCATAAAGCAATTTTCTGCCCCTTTATTTTCTTCTATGCGATTCGCATCCTTGGCCCTACGATCGCATAGAGTAATTTTTTGCCCAATGAATTTAAGTTCTAAAACAGAACAGAAACGGGATAAAAATCCCATTTCTCAAACTCTCTCTTCTCCACAACTTTTTGGGCGATTCTTAAACAATTCTTCATCAAACTTCTTGGGTAAGTGATTCTTGACTCATTTTCTTCATTTTCCATCAATATTATTTGAATTCCTAGGCCTAAATATGTGTCAATGGGTAGAAAAATTAGAGAAATGAGTATAGTTAGGGTTTTCAAAGAATTTGTGATCTAGATCTCGTTTTGGGGTCAAACTTAAGAACAAATTGAATATTTGAACTCGTGGATGATTGTGTGAATTTATTTTGGTTCGAACCTCGTGTTTCGATCATGTGGGCCCGGGGTCGATTTTTCCTATTCCGGGCAGAATGTTGTAAAAGTTATATTTGGCCATATGAACTAGTTTGTTAAGTAGTATTGATGATATTAAATCAATTGTGTATAGATACGATTGGATTGGATCCAAATTCGAAAGGAAAAGGCATTGCTATGGATTGAATTATTCGCAAACTTTCAAGGTAAGTGTTTGATCTATCCTTGCTTGAGGGAATAGGAATTGAATTTATGTGCTAATTATTATGTGTGGAGTCCGACATATAGGCATGGTGACGAGTATCTATACGTTGAGGATCGAGCATGACCGTGGGTCTTAAATGGATTAAATTCTGATTAATCATATGTGATTATATGAAAGGAAATTATTATTGGTTTCATATCGGCAATATATATAAATTGTTGATTAAAGATTATTGGTGTCACACCGGTAACAGACATATATTGTTGATTTATTATTATTTATTAGTTTTAAACCAGTAATTTAAATATTATTGAAATTGAAGATTATTGGTTTAATACCGGTAATACATTTATATACATATTGTTGATCAGAGATTGCTGGTTCAATGCCGGTAACATATTGTATTGATTATTGTTATTGGCCATAGCGTCGGTGACTTATCGGAAGGGCCGCACTACTAACAGATATTGATTGTTGGCATTGACCATAGTTGTCGGTAGCCTATTTTGTACTGTTACTGGCCATAGATGCGGTGACTTATCGGGAGGGTCGGAGTGCACGCCGCACTTCTAACAGATAATAATTATTGATATTGGCCACAATAGCCAGTAATATATTATGTATGGTTTTGTTAAGTAACAGAAAGGATTGATAGTAAAATGAGAACGAGCGATTGTTCTCTTACAAGTGGATGATGTGAGTTTGGAAACAAAATTGTATTCCATTGTCCATATTAATTTTTTGATATAATATTTTGCTGTTGTACTAGGGTATGTTATTTTCCCTATAAATGTTCACTATTGTATATTATTATTTATTTGTATCTATATATATTTTAACTGCACAGGTTTATGTGGGTGTCTGGTCCTAGCCTTGTCACTACTTCACCGGGATAGGCTAGGCACTTACCAGCATATGGGGTCGGTTGTGCTGATACTACACTCTGCGCTCTTTTTGCGCAGATACAGGTTACGGACAGCAATAGCGGCAGTAGCACGATTGTGGGTATTTCGACTACTTAGACTTCGAGGTAGCCTTGCAGGCATCCGCAAGACCCGTTGTCTCCTCTAACTTTACTTTTCATTATGTTATCTCATGTATTCGAGATAAACAATTTATATTTCTTTCATACGGTTATGTGTATTATTCTTAGAAGTTCGTGAGTATTGTGACACCAGTCTTGGGTAGTGTATCATGTTTGAGTTTTCTGTATCGTATCTAGTAAAATTTGCTAACTCTTCCGCTAAATAAATTTATTCCGCTGTAATTACATAATTTTATTTAAAAGTCTTTAAAAAGAGAGTTGTAGCTAATGGAAATGTAAGTAAGAATTGGCTTGCCTAGCTTCCACTAGTAGGCGCCATCATGAGTGTCGATGGTGGGAAATTCGGGTCGTGACAAGTTGGTATCAGAGCTCTAGGTTGCACAGGTCTAACAACTCACGAACAACCTTAGTAGGGTCTGAGGGATCGGTACGGAGACGTCCGTATTTATCCCCCAGAGACTACAAAGTTAGGAAAAAATTTCCCTTTATTCTTTCTAGTCGTGCGACTTTGGTCCTTCAAATGCTAATTGAATTTCTATTCTGTTCTTCCGCAGATGGCAAGAACACGTGCTTCCTCATCCACTGACCAGCATCCCGAGGCCCCAGCAGCAGCAGCTCCCGCTAGGGGTAGTGGCTGAGGTCGAGGCCGTCCTAGAGGCTAAGGTAGGGGCAGAGCTCAACCCCGAGCAGAAGCACAAGTGGCAGAACCTCAAGTTCATATCGAGGATGAGGTTCCATCCCCAGCAGTTCTAATGGGCCCAGCTTAGGTCCCATGAGGGGTTATATTTACACCGGACCTTCAGGATGCTCTAGTCCAGATAGCAGGTTTTATGGACAATATTACCAGAGCAGGTTTACTGCCAGTAGCACCAGCCACTTCTCAGGCTGGATGAGGTAATCAGACTCCTGCTACGCGTACTCCGGAGCCAGTAATTCCCCAGGCTCAGGTTCCTGTGATTCAGTCAGCTGAGGCAGTTCAGCCTGTCATAGTGACTTAGGCTAGTGATGGTGCAGTTATGTCTGCTGACGCGTTATAGAGGTTGGACAGGTTTACCAAGCTGCCCACTACCACATACAGTGGCACTCCCTCAGAGGATCCCCAGGACTTCTTATATAACTGCCATGAAGTTCTCCGTACTATGGGCATTGTGGAGACTAATGGAGTTGATTTTGTCACTTTTCGTTTATCTGGTTCTGCCAAGACTTGGTGGAGATATTATTGTTTATCTAGGCCAGCAGGATCATCATCTTTGACTTGGGGCCGATTTGCAGAATTGTTCTTGGAAACGTTCATTCCAGCAACTCAAAGGGAGGCTCTCCGCAGGCAATTTGAGCGTTTTCATCAGGGTTCTATGTCTGTCACATAGTACGAGACTAGGTTCATTGACCTGGCTCATCATGCCATTGTCATACTTCCCACAGATAGAGAAAGGGTAGAAGGTTCATTGATGGCTTGAATCAGCCAATTCGACTGCAGATGGCTATGGGAGCAGGGACTGAAATAACTTTTAAGGAGGCGGCTAATGCAGCCCGCTGGATCGAGATGGCTCTGTCACAGGGAGCAGGTCATGGATCGGATAAGAGGCCCCATAATTCAGGCAGGTTCAGTGGAACCTCATCTGGAGGTAGAGATTCATATGGTAGAGGCCATCCTCCTAGGCCTTGTCAGTCAGCTCTTCAGGCTTCTCACGGCCCTTCAGGTAGTCGTGATTCTCAGCCACATTACTCTGATTCGCAGTTGTATAGTGCATCACCAGCACCTATCAGTGCACAACCACTTCAGAGTTTCCGAGGTGATCATTCGGGTCGGCGAGGTCAGTCCTAGTTTTCCTAGCTTCCGCGTTCAGACGGGGTGCTATGAGTGTGGAGATATGGGCCACATCATGAGACATTACCCGAGATTAGAGGTGCTCGGTCATAGCCGCAGGGTTCTCGTGCAATGGTTCAGGCTCCGGTTCCCCCACAACTTACCCAGTCGGCTAGAGGCGAGGGTAGATGACATAGAGGTGGAGGCAGAGGTCATATAGGTAGAGCTTAGACCGATAGAGGTAGAGACCAGCCAACAGCTAATCATCCCAGAGATACTGCTCAAGTTGGTGGGGCCCAGCCCCGGTGTTATGCACTTCCTGCCAGACCAGAGGCTGAGTCTTCAAATGTTGTCATTATAGGTATTATTTTGGTTTGTGATAGAGAGGCATCAGTATTATTTGACCCTGGGTCTACATATTCGTACGTGTCTTCCTATTTTGCATCGTACTTGTTTCAGCCTAGTGATTCACTGGGTGTTTCTGTTCATGTGTCTACACCAGTAGGCAATTCTATTGTGGTTGATCGAGTTCATCGGTCATGTATTGTGGTGATTGAGGGTCTTGAGACCCGTGCTGATTTATTGCTCTTAAATATGGTGGACTTCGATATTATATTAGGTATGGACTGGTTATCTCCATATCATGCCATTTTAGATTGCCATGCCAAGACTGTGACCTTAGCTCTACCGAATTTGCCTCGTATAGAGTGGAAAGGAATTTCTAGTCACACTAGCCACAATGTTTCTTATGTTAAGGCTCGGCGTATGGTCGAAAAAGGATGTTTGGCTTATTTAGCCTATGTCCGTGATTCCAGTGCTGAGGTTCCTTCTATTGACTCCGTGCCCGTGGTCTGCGAATATCCTGAAGTGTTTCCTTCAGAACTGTCGGGTATGCCACTCGACATGGATATTGATTTTTGCATTGACTTGGCTCCAGGCACTCAGCCCATTTCTATTCCCCATATCGTATGGCTCCGCCAGAGTTAAAAGAATTGAAGGAGAAGTTGCAGGACTTACTTGAAAAAGGTTTCATTAGAACCAGTGTTTTACCGTGGGGTGCGCCAGTATTATTTGTAAAGAAGAAAGATGGTTCGATGAGAATGTGCATTAATTATCGGCAGTTGAACAAGGTGACTATCAAAAATAAATATCCATTCCCATGAATTATTGATTTATTTGATCAGCTTCAGGGTGCCAAGGTCTTTTCGAAGATAGATTTGAGATCTGGATATCACCAGTTGGAGATTAGGGAATCTGATGTCCCTAAGATAGCATTCCACACTCGGTACGGACATTATGAATTTCTGGTCATGTCTTTTGGGTTGACAAATGCCCCATCAGCTTTTATGGAATTGATGAATCGGGTGTTCCGGCCTTATTTAGACTTATTTGTAATAGTCTTCATTGATGACATATTAATATATTCTCGCAGTCAGGAGAAGCATGTGCAGCATCTCAGAGTGGCTCTTCAGACTCTGAAAAATAGCCAACTATATGCAAAATTTTCAAAGTGTGAATTTTGGCTAAGTTCAGTTACATTCCTGGGTCATATTGTGACGGCAACAGGTATTCAGGTTGATCCAAAGAAGATTGAGGCAGTCAAGAATTGGCCTAGACCGACATCAGCCATAGAGATTTAGAGTTTCTTGGGATTAACGGGTTATTATCGGCGATTCATGGAAGGGTTTTCATCCATTAAAACCCCAATGACCAGATTGACGCAGAAAGGTGTTCAGTTCGAATGGTCAGATGAATGTGAGGCGAGCTTTCAAAAGCTCAAGATAGCCTTGACCACGGCACCAATATTGGTTTTACCCATAGGTAAGGGACCTTATACTGTTTATTGTGATGCTTCCCTTATTGGGCTTGGTACAGTGTTGATGCAGGATGGCAAGGTTATTGCCTATGCTTCAAGGCAATTGAAGATTCATGAAAATAATTATCCAGTTCATGATCTAGAATTGGTGGCGATTATTCACGCATTGAAGATCTAGAGGCATTATTTGTATGGTGTGGCATGTGAAGTATACACCGATCATAAGAGTCTTCAATATATGTTTAAACAGAAGGAATTGAATTTGAGGCAGAGAATGTGGCTAGAATTGTTGAAAGATTATGATGTCACCGTTTTATATCATCCGGGAAAGGCCAACGTTGTGGCCGATGTTTTAAGTAGGACGTCAGACAGTATGGTCAGTCTTGCTTATATTCCAGTCAATCAAAGGCCACTTTCGTTGGATGTTCAGTCCTTAGCCAACCGATTTGTGAGGTTGGATATTTCTGAGCCTAGTCGAGTGCTAGCTTGCACGGTCGCTCGCTCTTCATTATTGGAGCATATCCACGACCAACAATATAATGATTCTTATTTATGTAACCTTAAAGACACGGTTCAGCGAGGAGGTGCCAAGCATGTCACCTTAGATGCTGATGGGATTCTGAGGGTGCAATGGCGCATTTGTGTGTCAAATGTTGATGGGCTTAGAGAATTGATTCTAGAAGAAGCTCACAGTTCACGGTATTATATTCATCCAGGCGCAGCAAAGATGTATCAGGATTTGCGGCAACACTATTGGTGGCGTAGAATGAAAAAAGATATTGTGGCATATGTGGCACGATGTCTGAATTGTCAGCAGATTAAATATGAGCATCAGAGACTTGGCGGTTTATTTTAGAGAATTGAGCTTCCTGAATGGAAGTGGGGGCACATCACTATGGACTTCATTTTTAGACTTCCGATGACTCGGAAGAAGTTTGATGTTGTTTGGGTTATTATTTATAGGCTGACCAAGTCAGCTTATTTTATTCCGGTTGCCACTACATATTCATCCGAGAGATTAGCTGGGATTTATATCAGGGAGATTGTTCAACTTCATGGTGTGCCTATCTGTATTATTTCATATTGAGGTACGCAGTTTATCTCACATTTCTGGAAGGCGGTTCAACGAGAGTTGGGCACCCAAGTCCATCTAAGTACAACCTTTCATCCCCAGACGGACAGTCAGTCCGAGAGGACTATTCAAATATTGGAAGATATGCTTCGAGCGTGTGTTATTGATTTTGGAGGTTCGCGGGATCAATTCCTGCCTTTGGCAGTGTTTGCTTATAATAATAGCTATCAATCAAGAATTCACATGGCTCCTTATGAAGCCTTGTATGGTAGGCGGTATCGTTCTCCGGTTGGATGGTTTGAACCGGGAGAAGCTTGGTTTTTAGGTACGGATCTAGTTCAAGAGGCCTTAGATAAGGTCAAGATCATTCAAGATGGGCTTCGTACATCTCAGTCCAGGCAAAAGAGCTATGCAGATCGCAAGGTTCGAAATATAGCATTCATGGTTGGGGAGCAAGTATTGCTCCGAGTGTCGCCTATGAAGGGCATGATGAGATTTGGAAAGAAGGGCAAACTTAGCCCTAGGTTTATTGGCCCATTGGAGATTCTTAATCGTGTGGGAGAGGTGGCATATAAGCTTGCCTTGCCGCCTAGCTTGTCAGATGTGCATCCAATGTTTCATGTATCCATGCTCCAAAAATATCACGGCGATCTATCGCACGTGTTAGATTTCAGCACTGTCCAATTGGACAAGGATCTATCTTATAAGGAGGAGCCGGTAGCTATTCTAGATTGGCAGGTTCGACAGTTGAGGTCGAAGAGTCTAACCTCGATGGAGTAGTGACGAGGAAGGTCAGGGCCCTACCGAGAATAATAAGAATAACAACAATATCGAACAATGTAAAGCATGAGTAAACCTGAAATAACATTAAAATAAGATAGAAACTACAAGTCATGACAGTGAATGTGATGACCCTTGTCATCACTTGTTTTCTCAATCATTTCGAGCTTCAGAGGCCTTGAAAACCTCATTTATAGTTGCCTCGATTTGCGTGCATAGTCCGATCACGAAGCTGGAAAATTTTTATATTGAAATATATGAAATATGTGAAACATTTGAAGAATTATGATATTAATATTGATATGGTTGACTTTGGTCAATATTTTTAGAAAATAGACCCGGACTCGTGATTTGACGGTCTCGGAAAATCCGTAGAAAAATATGGAACTCGGGCGTATGCCCGAAATCGAAATCTGAAGTCTAGAACCACGATAAAAGAATTTATCTGTTAAATTATTTTCTAAAAATGTTTAAGGAAAATGAAACTGAAATTTGATTAAAAAGTAATAGTATCGGGCTCGTATTTTGGTTCCGAGTCCGGTACAGGTCATATATGTTGGTTAAGCGCTTCTTGTAAAGTTTGGTTGAAAACGGACGTCGTTTGACGTGTTTCGGCCTTAAATTGGAAATTTTGAAAGAATTCTTGAGTTTTAGGCTCAATTCATTGATTTTGATGTTATTTTGGCGATTTGATCGCGCGAGCAAGTTCGTATGATGTTTTTAAGATAATGTGCATATTTGGTTTAGAGCCCTGAGGGCTTGGGTGAGTTTCAGATAGGTTACGGAGTGGTTTTGGACTTGAAAATGCAGCAGAAATTCTGCAATTTTTGCATAGGGATTTTCTTCTATGCGATCGCATAGGTATAGCTGCGATCGCATAGAGCAAAGATCAGGGGTCCCAAAATCCTTCTATGCGATCGCAATAATACCCTTACGATCGCATAGATTCAATGGTCCCTCCCATGCGATCGCATAGTGTCCTTCGTGATAGCATAGAGTAAATTTTGAGGCCCAGAATTCCTTCTATGCGATCGCATACCAATCACTGTGATTGCATAGAGTAAGTTCAGCCCCCCATTTTTTTCAATTTTCTGCCCCTTTATTTTCTTCTATGTGATCGCATCCCTGGCCCTGTGATCGCATAGAGTAATTTTTCGCCCAGTGAATTTAAGTTCTAAAACATAACAAAAACAGGATAAAAATCTCATTTGTCAAAATCTCTCTTCTCCACAGCTTTTTAGGCGATTCTTGAACAATTCTTCATCAAACTTCTTGGGTAAGTGATTCTTGACTCGTTTTCTTCATTTTCCATAAATATTATTTGAATTCCTAGGCCTAAATATGTGTAAATGGGTAGACAAATTAGAGAAATGAGTATAGTTAGGGCTTTCAAAGAATTTGCGATGTAGACCTCATTTTGGGGTCGAACTTAAGAACAAATTGTATATTTAAACTTGTGGATGATTGGGTGAATTTATTTTGGTTTGAACCTCGTGTTTCGATTATGTGGGCCAGGGGTTGATTTTTACTATTCCGGGCAGAATGTTGTAAAAATTATATTTGGCCATATGAACTAGTTTGTTAAGTAGTATTGATGATATCAAATCAATTGTGTATAGATATGATTGGATTGGAGCCAAACTCGAAAGGAAAAGGCATTGCTATGGATTGAATTGTTCGTAAACTTTCGAGGTAAGTGTTTGATCTATCCTAGCTTGAGGGAATAGGAATTGAATTTATGTGCTAATTGTTATGTGTGGAGTCTGACGTATAGACATGGTGACGAGTATCTATACGTTGGGGGTCGAGCATGACCGTGGGTCTTAAATGGATTAAATTATGAGTAATCCTATGTGTTTATATGAAAGGAAATTATAATTGGTTTCATACCGGTAATATATATAAATTGCTGATTAAAGATTATTGGTGTCACACCGGTAACATACATATATTGTTGATTTATTATTATTTATTAGTTTTACACCGATAATATAAATATTATTGAAATTGAAGATTATTGGTTTAATACCGGTAATACATTTATATACATATTGTTGATAAGAGATTGATGGTTCAATGCCGGTAACATATTGTATTGATTATTGTTATTGGACATAGCGCTTGTGACTTTTCGGAAGGGTCGGAGTGTACGCCACACTACTAACAGATATTGATTGTTGGCATTGACCATAGTTGCCGGTAGCCTATTTTGTACTGTTATTGGCCATAGATGCCGGTGACTTATCGGGAGGGTCGGCGTGTACGCCGCACTACTAACAGATAATAATTGTTGATATTGGTCACAATAGCTGGTAATATATTATGTATGGTTTTGTTAAGTAACAGAAAGGATTGACAGTAAAATGAGAACGAGCAGCTGTACTCTTTTAAGTGGATGATGTGAGTTTGGAAACAGAATTGTATTCCATTGTCCATATTAATTTTATGATATAATATCTTGCTGTTGTACCAGGGTATGTTCTTTTCCCTATAAATGTTCACTATTGTATATTGTTGTTTGTTTGTATATATATATATATATATATTTTAACTGCACAGGTTTATCTGAGTGTCTGGTCCTAGCCTTGTCACTACTTCGTCGGGATAGGCAGACACTTACCAGCACATGAGGTCGGTTGTGCTGATACTACACTCTGCGCTTTTTTGCGCAGATATAGGTTACGGACAGCAGCAACGACAGTAGCACGATTGTGGGTATTTCGACTACTGAGGCTTCGAGGTAGCCTTGCAGGTGTCCGCAGGACCCGTTGTCTCCTTTATCTTTACTTTTCATTCTGTTATCTCATGTATTCGAGATAAACAGTTTATATTTCTTTCAGACGGTTATGTGTATTATTCTTAGAAGTTTGTGAGTATTGTGACATCAGTCTTGGGTAGTGTATCATGTTTGAGTTTTCTGTATCGTATCTAGTAAAATTTGCTAAGTCTTCCGCTAAATTTATTTATTCCGCTGTAATTACATAATTTTATTTAAAGTCTTAAAAAGAGAGTTGTAGCTAATGGAAATGTAAGTAAGAATTGACTTGCCTAGCTTCCACTAGTAGACACCATTATGACTCCCGATGGTGGAAAATTCGGGTCTTGACAAAACCATTTCTCGTCCTCGAGCAATGAAACTACTCTTTTTTTATAGACACGACTTTTTAAAGCAATTTTCCTAACTCATCACACCAAGAGTATTTAAAATAGACTAAGCACAAAATCGTAACATCTTTACCTCAAGATTTGACTCATAAGTACCACACATTATTCACAACTCACCTACTTACTCTAACATAGAGGTCACAAACATTACCTTTCCTTCATGAATCAAGTGCCCTCACACAACGAAAGAGAGTAGTTCCACACAATAAAATTCAAGAACACTTAGGAACTCAAGATAGAAAAATTCACTCACTCTAAGAAATAACATTCATATGCCACAAAAGATTCACCATAAGCTTGCCCGTAGTGTACTACTCCACTAATCGAGCTCATTCAATCTAGGATCAATTAGGACTTTATTTGGTTGTAATGTAGGCTACGGATGGGTAGGATACATTTTGATATAAGAATGACTACACCTCCCTAAGCACTTTAATATATATACTTTAACACTCAAACCCCATACTTATGTCAAACCAAACTCCACATTCACATCAATATATATCAACTCCAAAATTATTTAAGCACAATTATATCAAGAGTCACCACTATCAAAGAATTTTTTTTCTTTTCCTTTTTTTCAATTCAAGTGGGTCTTTCTTTTTCAAATCAGTGCACCTTTCTCCTTATTTCATTGGTTCCACTCAAAAGCCAAACAAATCACCCCGCACTTTAAATTTTAGAAAGTTCATAATAATTATTTAAGCACAATTATATCAAGAGTCACCACTATCAAAGAATATTTTTTTTTCAATTCAAGTGGCTTTTGCCTTTTCAAATCAGTGCACCCTTCTCCTTATTACATTGGTTTCACTCAAAAGCTAAACCAACCACCCCACACTTTAACTTTTAAAAAGTTCATAATAATTCAAGTGCTCATGAGAGTTTACAATGGTTCAAACAGATGGTTAATTCAAACAAATAGGTAAGGCTTGTAATGTGGTTGCCAAAGAAACTAGATTACAGGCTCAAGGGGGTTAACTACGATACATAACAATTAGGCAGGTAAAACATACATATCTGTCTCAATAAAGAAACGCCTATATCACTTTCAAGAATGAACAAAATTACTATTTTGCTTTGCAAACATACAGCGAAAGTTCTAGACATCAAATGCAATGCACAAAATAGAACAAACCTCACACACACATGGCATATAACTCACTCCAGATTGAATTCATCAAGACACTCTAGTTAAAGTAGTTGAGCAAAGTTAAGATAAATACAATTTAAGGTACTTCTACAAGAGTCAAAAACTGAGCCTATGCGTCCCAACCAAAGTACTCACTATTCTCAAGGCATAACAAAGTCAAGAGATATTGCTTCACTTCAAAACACAACACAATGGCTCCTATCCAAAAAAAAACTAACTACATCCGGTTCAAATAAAACCCTTGGAAAAGAATTGTGGTTTAAAGAAAGACCAAGGGGGGATTACTACACTACCTAGAAAAGAACAATAAATTAAAATAAAAAGAAGCTACATGGACTACTTCCCTCAAGAGTACTGTCCAAGTGGTCCGTCCTCTACCTTTGTTTATTTTTTTTATTAGATCCGACTTTGACCCTCAAGAGACCTGTTGACAAGCGTCCGTTGTTGGGCCAAGTCAGTTACTCCTAATGTGAGTACAATCAACTATACGCAACAACACATATACAATATTACAACATGTTCCATGTCTATATACACTATAATACAGTATCAAGGCAAGTCTTCCACCCCATATTTAAAATTGTGCATTGTCCTCAATGCACACCATACTAATAAGAGGGTAAAAGAAACTCCTTGGTAGGCCGAAGGCCGAAGCACTAGCAGCTCATGGGGTACTCAGACTTCTTCTAATCTTGGTTCTTCGTGTGGGTACATCACACTTCATTCCAACCAATGGTTTGTTATTATATCCTTCCAATGGCTTTGTGTTTCATATTTCTAAAAATAAAAAATCTACACTACAAGAATAATACAATAATAAATAAAAATAAAATAAAAATAAAATAAAATTGGGTTGCCTCCCAACAAGCGCTTGATTTAAAGTCGCGGCATGACGCAAATAATTTTACCACTTTTCTCGCCACTTGGATGATATGAACTGTGCACCTAGCTTGGAATCAAGCTTGTGACCATGAGCGATAGGGGGTGGTAAGTTGATTATCGAGCCGAGCCTTAAATTCTTTATTTTGTACTTTTTGGCTCTCATGTGAGGAATGTCATTTTGGTTTTTTGTTTCCTCAAATTGTAAAATGTATGGTTGTTGCCTTTCCTCCTGGCAGTCCCACACAGACTCATATAGTTCAATTTTTATATCACTACACAATTTCAATGTTGAAAAATACTTGGAATGTGACTTCAAACCTTCATTTTGCAATTTTTCTATTCTGACATTCTCTTCTTCCCCCGTACTAGAGTCATTCTCAACCAGATTTTTATTTACACTGGTTGATTCTAAGTCCATGTTTTTCACGACATCATTGGTACTCATGGGGTCGGTTGGCGGAGGTTCAATTCTTGGCTCTTTAAATTTTAGCTCACATTCTTCCTCATTTTAAAGAATGGTCTCCAACATGAGCATTATTTTCTCATATTGGGCATTTGAAAGTTCTTGGTTTTGATTAAGTGCCAAGGAAGTATGGAGAGTATTTTCCAAAATCTCCTCCAAGGCACTTTGTTCTTTATGTCCTCCTTCAAGTAAGCACTCCAACATGAGCTTGAACTCTCCCTTTCGGCCATGCTCAACTTCTTCCAATTCGTTAGACCTACCATCTTCATCAAAACAATAGAATCATCATAGCGGGGCTTGGGGAAGGGAAGGACCAATCAACACAATCATCCCAATGACCATTTTGAAAACCACACTTATCACGAATACTCCACTCATGAGTTTGAGATTGTGCGTATAATTTACCCCCGGAAGATTTTAAATAATTTTGCCACGAGTGTGGTCCTCCACAATAAAGACAAGGGTCAACACAGTATGAACAACTACCATCCCACCAATTTTTATTATAAGATGTCATTTTTCAAAACTAAGAAAATAAAAAAGACCCAAACAATAAAAATAGACTAAGGTAAGACAAATTAATTACACAATTATTCACAAGTAGGGTACAGAGAAAACTGACCACACTAAGAATTTTTATATTTCTATCAATGGTAATTAATAATTTTGTTAACTCCCCGGTAACGGTGCCAAAATATGATCACGGCCAACTATGCCCTCTAAAAAGGAATCTACGGACGTTGTAAATATAATCCGACTATTACGCACAAGGTTGAATCCACAGAGAGTTAACCTATCAATCACTATCTTCAGACTCATTAACTCTTCAGAACCAGCTTCTCAAATATTTGAATCTCAGTTGAATGTTTCTTTACCGACTACGTTTGCAAGTAACTAAACAACTGTAAACTAAACTAATAAGGTTGTAAAGAATAATGAGAAGAAGCTAAGGCAATGATTTTCCCTATTGATGGAATCCCTTCTGTTTATGCTCATACAAATTTACCAACATATCTCTATCAATCATGAACTCTCATCTTCCATAAATCTCTCCCAAGTAATCACAGTAATTTAATATTGCACTCTCCCGAGATACACTAGCTTACTTTATTTAGCACAATTTACTTTAGATTACACCCAAGACTTTGTTATCCCCAATCCCGCCTTTAAACCCGCAATTATAGATTTCTCTTATAATTTAGGAGTGGTGTTGTTCAACAATAACCTAAATATGCACTCTTTTCTAAGTTATGCACACTAAATAGGCATAACTAATTGAGGGTCCTATCAATTAACTACAACAAACACGAAGTTGAACAAATAGAGATTAAACTAGCAATTTGTATTCACATAAACAAGAAGTTCATCACCTAATAGGTTCCATCAAAACCTTAGACAAAGGATTTAGCTACTCGTGGCTATGGAAAAACAACATAAGATATAATTCATCATAACTAACAATGAAATCAAAGAAAATAAGAAAGATGTTTGGAGTATTCTCTCACAATAGTTTCCCTTGCCAGGATACTCTAAAAATCAATACATGTCTCTTTTGGGCGAAGTCTAGTGTTTAAAATAGCGTTTTGGGCTAAAAATCTCATGTTTTGAACTTTAATCCCTGAAATTTCTGCCTCCTTCCGCGGTTCTACCACGGTCGCGGTCAAACCGCGGCCAAATATGGCCTCTGATTCTTCAATTGTCTGCGTCTGCACTCTGCCGCAGTTCTGCTGCGATTGTGGTGAAACGGTGATTTTCCTCCCTACTCCGCTTGGAATTTGGAAAAACGCAAAACAGGAAAGTTGTAGTCCTTTGTTTTATATTTCCAACCATATATTATGGAGCCAAAATAGAGTTCCGAGCAAAATGTTATGTCCAATTTACTATACAATATGCAATATACCTCATCGAGTCTTCGTTTTGTTGTTTTATCATCCGTTGATCCCTGGATACGATCCCGGCTTAATTTCTTGGGATTTTACTCAGACTTCAAAACTTTAAATCACTTGAATTCATTCAATAACATCTATATAACTCAGAATCACTCCTACAAGGCATAAAACACATCGTTAATGCAAAACACTACCGATTAAAGCGCAAACTCAACTAAAGTGCAGTAAATTAGAGTGTAATAATCGACTAAAATACGTAATTATATCCTATCATCGGCAAGCCAACCAACTAAATTATTTACCTTATTTATATTTTTAATCCGTTAGCAATTAAGAACTAATAATTAATAAACAAAAGAATTTAATAAGCGGAAGACTGAATTGCAATGTTTTAATAATACTACCAATATCAATCCATAACAAATCTACCAAAGACTGGTGTCACGACTTCACATGCGACGTCTAGGAGTACTAAAAATAAAGGTCTGAAAAAGTAATACAACACTGTCTCTGGGAATACATGAAAGAAACATGATAAAAAGATAGAAGGAGATGCCAAGGCATGCGGACGCCTGCAGGACTACCTCGGGTCGTCTGATGAACAAGAAGCATCAATCTCACTGTGATCGAAAGTTATAGCTCCAGGATCTGCATAAAAGAGTGCAGAGTGTAATATCAGCACAACCGACTCCACGTGATGCTGAGTGTCTAGCCTAACCTCTGCGAAGTAGTGACGAGACTAGGACCAGACTACCAAAAAAATCTGTGCAGTTAAATCATATACAGCAAAAAATAAAAGCAGGAATGTACAATTAAGGAGGGGAGGAGGAAAAATGTTGCGGGGAAACATCAAATAATAATAGAAGAACAACAGGTAAACATAAGGAACATCATAATTCAATTATCAACAAGAATCAGAAATCAAACAAGTGCACGACATTACCTTCGTGCTTTTACTCTCGTCCTCACCACAAGAATCAACATAATCTGCACGACATCACCCATTGTGATTTTAATCTCGTCCTCACCATAAAATCAATATAATCGACCCAAAATTATACATCGTGCAACACGATATCACCCTTCGAGCTTTTCACTATTCCTCATAAAAAATCATACACAGCATGACCCTTCGTTCTTTAAACACTCTCTCACCAAATTAATACATGGCATCACCTTTTGTGATTTAACACTCTCTCACCAAAATAATGCATGGCGTCACCCTTCTTCCTTTAATACTCTTCCTCACCCAAACAACAGTCACAAATAATAAGGACAAGGAAAATAAATGAAATCACAATGAAAATCCCGGCAAGGGAACAATATCAAAAGTAAGAACATCCCAGCAAGGGAACAATATCAAAAGTAAGAAAATCCCGATAAGGGAACAATATGAAAAGCAACAACATTCCGGCAAGGGAACAATATCAAAATCCCTTTCTATTTTTTCCACATTTACTTCACAACTCAATTGACAACTTGAGCCAATTCTATACCATGATCAGTTACCAATGATACTTTCACAATTCGATTCACGACTGGAGCCAATGCTCTACAATGTTCAAATACCAATGATACTTTCACAAATATTCACAACTTGAGCCAGCGCTCTCAAATGTTCAAATACCAATGATACTTTCATAAATCAATTCACAACTTGAGCCAACTCTTTTAAACATTCAAATACCAATGATACTTTCACAAATCTTGTTCAACAATAGGAATATCACATAAGGCATGAAGAATACAAACTGGAGTCATATTACTCATAGTATAAGAGTCACGAGCATGCTTGACACCAACGTATAGATACTCGTCACCATGCCTATATGTTGTACTCAATAATTAACACATAAAAAATAGGACACGACTCCTAATCTCCCAAGCTAAGATTAGAACAAACACTTACCTTGATGTCACGAACATAACTCAAGCCTCAACTATCGCTTTACCTCTTGATTCCGCCACCAATTCGCTCGTATCTAACTATAAGTTACTTAACTATATCAATAAATGCTAAATGAATCAATTCTAATGCATGAAAATAGGTTTTCTAAAGTTTTCCCCAAAAAGTAAAAAATCAACCCCGGGCCTACATGGTCAAAACCTGAGGTTCGAACCAAAACCCGATTACCCATTCACCCACGAACTCAACTATATAATTTATTTTGAAATCGAACGTCAAATCTAGGTCCAAATCCCCAAAAATTAAAAAACCTAAGTTCTACTGAAAACACCCAATTTCCCCCATGAAAACCTTTGATTTTGAGTTGGAATCATGTGAAAAGATGTTAAAGATTGAAGAAAAAGAGTTAGAAACAACTTACAAACGATTTGGAGAAGAACTTTTCTTTGGAAAATCGCCCAAGAGAGTTTATGTTTTGAAAGAGTTTGAAAAATGAAAGATTTTCGGCTAAGTCATGAATTTGCAGGTCGCAGATGTCGCAATTGTGACCAGGGTTCACAATTCTGAACCTTTCAGAACCTGCTTAAATTGCATTTGCAAATAAGGGTTCACATTTGTGAACCCTAAGGATCACTGTACTCTTCGCATTTGCAATGTTGCTGTCGCATTTGCAATATCGCAATTGCGATAAATACATCACATTTGCGAACAAGGCGGCCTAGGCCATAGTTCACATTTGTGATACAGTGTCCGCATTTGCAAGATTTGCGAAGCCTACAGACATGCAACACAAAAACAATTCCTAGTGCAAGTTTTACTCCGTGGCCTATCCAAAACTCACCCGAGCCCTCGGGGCTATAAACCAAACATGCAGACTAACTTAAAAATATCATATGGACTTGCTCGTGCCATCAAATCATCAAAAACAACTGTGAATTTAGCATCAAAATCAAAGAAAAATTTAAGAACTCTCAAAGATTCAAATTTTACAACTAATGTTTTGAATCACGTCATATGACCTCCATTTATTACCAAACTTTACAGGCTCAACTTAAATCACATATAAGACCTGTACCGGGCTCTAGAATTAAAATATGGGTCCGATGCCATCAAATTTCAAACACATTTTATTTTCAAAAACTCATATATATTCCAAAAAATAATTTTCTTTAAAAATTTATTTCTCGGGCTTGGGACCTTAGAATTAGATTCAGGACATACGCCTAAGTCCCATGTTTTTCCACAGACTATCTAGACCATCAAATCACATGTTCGGGTTCGTTTACCCAAAATATTGATAGAAGTCAACTTAAATTCATTTTAAAAGTAAAATTTATTATTTTCCACAGATTTTCATATAATGGCTTTCCGGATACACGTTCTGATTGTGCATGCAAATCGAGGTAAGGCAAAAATGAGGTTTTAAGGCCTCAAAACATAGAATTTACTTCCAAAATAATGACGACCTTTTGAGTCACCACATCCTCCACCTCTAAAACAATCGTTCGTCCTCAAACAGACATAAGAAGGAAGTATCTGAGTTAGATAAAAGATGGGGGTATCAGCTCCGCATATCGAACTCGGACTCCCAGGTCGATGCCTCAGCACGCTGACCTCTCCACTGAACATGAACAGAAGAGAAGCTCTTAGATCTCAACTGATGAACCTCCTGGTCTAGAATAACTATCGGGTCCTCCTCACAGGACAAGCCCTTGTCCAACTAGACAGTGCTGACACGTGGGATGGATCGCCGTGATACTTTCGAAGTATGGACACATAAAACACCAGATGCACGACTGATAAGCTCGATAGATAACGTGAGTCTGTAAGGCATCTCTCCCACTCGATCAAGAATCTGAAACGGGCCAATGAACCTAGGGCTAAGGTTGCCCTTCTTCCCAAATCCCATCCCACCCTTCATAGGTGACACTCGAAGCAATACCCGCTCACTCACCATGAAATCCAAATCATGAAACCTTACGATCGGCATAAATCTTTTGCCTAGACTGAGCGGTACGAAGCCTATCCTAAATGGTCCTGACCTTGTCCAAGGCATCACGTACTAAATGCGTACCCAACAACCGAGCCTCTTCTGGCTCAAACCACCCAACAGGCGACCGACACCGCCTACCATAAAAAGCCTCATAAGGAGCCATCTGAATGCTCGACTGGTAGTTATTGTAAGCAAACTACGCTAAAGGTAAAAACTGGTCCCACGAGCCTCCAAAGTCAATAACACAAGCTCGAAGCATATCCTCTAAAATATGAATAGTACGCTCGGACTACCTGTTCGCCTAAGGATGAAATGTTGTACTTAACTCAACTCGTATGCCCAACTCACGCTGCACTGCTCTACGGAAATTGGAGGTAAACTGTGTACCTTGATCAGAAATGATAGATATGGGCAGACCGTGAAGACGAACAATCTCCCGGATATAGATCTCAGCTAACCTCTCAGAAGAATATGAGACTGCCATAGGGATAAAATGCGCTAACTTGGTCAACCTATCAACAATAACCCATACTGCGTCGAACTTCTTCTAAGTCTGTAGGAGTCCAACAATAAAGTCCATAATGATATGCTCCCACTTCCACTCAGGAATCTCAATCTTCTGGAATAAACCATCAGGTCTCTGATGCTCGTACTTAATCTGCTGACAATTCAAACATCGAGACATATATGCAACAATGTCATTCTTCACCCTCCTCCATCAGAAATGCTGCCGCAAATCCTGATATAAGTATAGATTTTGTATAGTTATATTATTCAATCAAGGGTACAAAATTATATTTTTAAGAAACCATTTTATTCTAAACATTCTCAAAAGAAATATTTTTCATGCTTTTCATTAGCATCCATACATCACTGTAATTTTTTCAAAAACTAATGTGTTCAACTTCAGCACAAACTATGTGAGTTTAATTGTAGGACTTTCCTGCGGTGAATTATTTTTCTAGCTAGATTGATTATGATTGTTAATTAAGAATTATACTGAAAAAAGATATCCATCTAATAGAAAAAGTGGGTTAACGAATAAATCTCTTCGATAATAAAAATTGATGAAATTTGTTGTGGCAAGTTTGATAAATTTTCAATTGAAGTATTTTCATATTCCTTAAAATCACATGACCAATATTTGTCCAGACCTTTATCAAGACATGTGTGCTTTGGAAAAAAATGTCTAGATAAATTTCTATCTCTTGAAAGGGTTAATTCTACTCATGTAATTGAAGATTTGGGTCAAGGAGAATTGAAAAAGCACATAAGATTAAACGGTTTGATTTTTCTTGTGATGATGTACCGAATTTAAATATTTATTTTACATTTATTACTTAAGATATTGGAAATTTTTAATTAATTTATAAATTGTATGCTTATTTGTTCATATAATAATCTTCGAGGTGAAGCTATATTATTAGCTTGTTATTTATAAAATAAAAATCTTTTTGAGTTGTGAAAAGATTATCTCCTTAACTTAAAATTTTCTCGAAAATGTAGGGGTCATGGTGTCCAGAGTTATATAGCATGATCCTAAGAAGAAAAAATATGAGAAAAACTATTTATTAGTGTTATAATAAAGTATTACAATATTGATTTTTTGTGAAAAAAATTGTATTGGGAGATCAAAAATATGTTGTATCTCTGGTTTTGAAAACTTATGTTGATTCGGGTCTCTTAGTCATTTGGGTGAAGAATCATTGAGTTATGACCCGTTTTCTACTGATTTGAGATATTTCTGTAGAAGTTAAAGTTGCTTCTATATTTAAAAATTTTACTTTGGTATTATAGTATGAAAAATACTAAAAGGAAAACTAAATTCTTATGTGTTGAAAGATATTTCAAAAGGCACTTGTACAAAAGTCAAGTTTTATTTTAGTTGAGATGATTTTATGCCTTATTTAAGAAATACTATGAGTTTGTATTTTGTATGTGTTTTTTTAACTGTATTAGAAGGATACAATGATGATATTGAATCTCTAATTTAGATGAGAAAAGCTTAATAATGATTGTGTGATTACCTTTTGGTATGTGTTGCGGTATTAAAATTGTATTGCATGGAAGTAAAGTTGGTTAAACAACCTCCTGGTGAGTTAAGCCGATAATAATTATGTTGATGAATTGTGATTGCCAATGCGCAATAACCATTGTAAGAAAATAAATCTTTCAATGGGAAGAGTAGGCATATTTTTTAAGATATAATGTCATAAAGCAATTGCTTAGAGATGAGAATTTTTATGCATATTATGTGCAGTCAAAGAGGATTTGGCCGATCCTTTGACTTATAAGTGAACATCGAGAGGTTGAGACTTTTGCCAATTTGAGATGTATCAACAATGATGGTAACCCAACATATGTGATTGGAGATTCTATGAAGTAAATTCATATAGGTTATAACAAATCATTAGCTGATCAAATATGCAATATCAAATTTGTCTCTTCCTATGGTATGTGCGTGTATATAGTGCAAGACTTCAAGGAATGTGAGGCTGAGTTGTTAAACTTTTAATCCAATAATCCATAGCCTATTGTGGGTGATGTATTGTGCTGCAAAATATACTTGATGGATGGATATATATGAATGTGGAGTAGGGCCGCTCCTATGAAATTTGAGGCGAAAGTTCTAGAGCACTTATGAAAATCAGACGTACACATGGTCTATTAGGGCAAAACTGCGTCAAACAACAAAGTTTGTGTGAGTATAATGTGATAGATAAGACACTAAACTTATAAAAGAATTCTTGGTTCATAGAAGTTTTAAACTTCACCAATTATTCTGTAAGTTTATTCTTATTTTATTTAGGTCTGGTTCATAGTCCAAAAGACACCAGATTCGATGCATTATGCTTATTTGTGAAATCCAGCGATTTTTTATGTATTTTATTATAATATTATTTCTGAGTTATATGGGAGATTGTAAGAAAAATAATTATAATAACTCAAAAAAAAATATTTAAATTGATGATTAGATTCATTGTTTTAATATTATGTCAATGATGGGTATTTATTATACTAATAAATTGAATATAATTTATATATATATTCAAATATAATGATAATTTCGTAATTGAAATTTGACACACTATTCTTGAACAGCCTTAATGGTTAATCTTTTCTTTCAAAGCCTTAAATGGTCTATAATTTTCTAACTTTTTTTGCCTTTAATATGCAACGTTACATTCAATCATATGTCCAATTTGGACTATATATAAGTATATGTTTGTGCTTATTTTGAAGGTGGAAGAAAGTAAAACTTCTCTTCTATTGTGCTGGGTTGTCTTTATTAATCGTTGTTGTTTCTGCTTATAGTTTATACTAAAAGAGCTTATTGAATTCTGGAGATACGTCTAATTTTATTCATTCTAGTATAGGCGAAATATCCTTAAGGACAATGTCCTTACACGACTCAAGCTAATTATTTTGTTCTCCATAATCACCAATATTTTTCAATAGTTCCAATATAACATATTGGAAGTTTATATATAAAAGCTTCATTATCCAACATATTATGACGAAACTTTTTATATACGGAAAACTAAATAACCCATGTTATTTTTATGAGATATACCGCATTAATCAAGCCCCTTGTAGAAATATAATTTAGAAGGAAAACATAAGAAAGAGAAAAAGAGTAGCGAAACGGCTAAACCCCAAATTCAAAACCCTCTTTGAAAATAGAGCGTCAGTCACAGATAAGGAAAACATCCACACTCCCCCAACCTCAACCTCAACCAACCTCGTTTTCGCCGGCGTGAAGAAAATGGCGAATATGAGGACGGCGATGGACGCAGCGTTTTGGGACCTCAACATATCTACACCAAATGCCCTAGACTCGACGGCCCGGTCCATTCCTGGAGAGCCCAAACCGCTCGATGGCAGCAAGGCCAGCAGAGCCCTCAGAGTCCAACAACTCTCTCTGCTCGGAAATGGGTTTCCTCTGGGAATCATTCCCTCTTATTCTCCCACTCCCAATAAGGAATTGGGCTCTTTTGCTCTTCAGTCCCTTTTGTTTAAAGCTTCCACTTCTAACTGGTAATATAACTACTATTTACACTTGAAATTCTTACTCTTTGATTTCTCAAGATGATGTAGTATATTTCATTTAGATTCAAAATTTTATCTACAATAACTGTGTAGCAGGTAATCCAGGAATTAGTCCAAGTGTGCTCAAGCTAGTCTAGACACCACAATCGAAAAACTAAAATCACGTTTACTACTATAAACGTTTCCTCTGTTAGTCAAAATCAAATTGAACATGTACAGAATAGTTACTGAATTCGACTTGTCTAGGTGGCAAAATATTGATGATCTTGAATTTGAACTTGCAACTGCACATATTTCTTCAAGGACACCAAGCTGTCTAAAATACTTTACAGAATTATGTTGATTGAATAAAAAAAGCAGTTATTATTTAAATACACAAAGTTCTTATACTTGAAATGGATGAATTCTTACCAAATAAAGTTTTTGAGGAAAAAAATGAGTGCCTAACGCGATGTACTTGGTGCCTGGGCAAAAGCTTTGTTTCATTAGTAGAAGAGAGTTTTCAACTAATTTCCACAACCACATTGTGATAAATGCACATCCTGGAAACAGTAGGGAAGTAATATGCTTTTTCCTAAAGCTCTTTATCCATCAGGTGTTTTGCTTCAAAGCGTAGCACTTTTGACTCTGTCTTCCAGCTAGACATAATTTTATGATCTTCACTTCTTTCGTAGCTGATTGCTTATTCTGTGCTTGAACAACCATACTGGTCAAAGAGGCTCTACTGACTATTTTTGCTCCCCAAAATTTGTTGCTTTCTCCCTTTATATTGCCCTCTCTTTATATACAAGATAGATGTACTACTTATCTATGATTCACCTTCATAGGTGGCTTGGATTCATAGGTCAGTTTCGGCCAAAGAAACTGTTTTCTGACATTAAAGCAGAGTTATCCAGTGTAGATGAGTGGGAGCTGCCAGTATTAAAAGATGTTGGCAAGCATTTCTTGGAAAAATCACATTATGCCTTTAATCTGTGCTCACAGCTATCCCTGACACCCTCTTCTTCTCTGTTATTGAGCACTGAAGAACACGGTGAGAAGAAAGGACGGCGCTTCAGGGCCATGCTTCTTAACAAGGCAAGGATCTGAAGTCCTTCAACATGTGGTGCTCTACTATTGGAATGCTATCTTTTATTTCCTTATATGCTTTCGTTAAAGATGCATTTTTGCTCGTTAATGTGCTTCCATTACTAACGTAGGGATGGCAGTGTTGCATCCACGGTAGTCAACATCCTATGAAAACCCATAATTTCATAATGCCACATTAAAAAACTGATTTTGATGTGCATAATATCTTAGGATACAAATTGACAAAATTGCCTAAGTTTGCCATTTCTCAAACATTTAGTTCTGATTAAGCTTGGTTGGTTTTCAGCTTAAAAGATAATATTGATGCTTTTAGATTTAGTAAATGATGACAGGTCGTGGCATGCATTGTTGGTCTTTTTATTTGATCTCTTAAGCTCGTTTGCGCATCCAAAATAGGTATTAATAAATGTTGTGCCTCTACTTTGTTGGTTGTTATTTTTCTGTTTTGTTCCTAGATTTGTATCTCGTTTAGGACATGCATTTGTATCCCCTTGCAATCCCAGGCTTTAGCACACTGTTAGGGGGTCATTCGGTTTGACGTATAAGGAGAAATAATCATTGTATAGAGTAGTTTTAATAGTTTACAATGTTTGATTTTTATTTTCTATTCATGTATAGTTGATCCTTGTATAGAATTATACACCAATTGGTGTGTTATCTTATCCCACGACCAACATGGAATAACTAATCCATGTATAAGCTATACATGGATAAAACACCAAAAACTATCTATTTTCTTTTTCTTAGAAGCCTATCAAGGTCAAGTATCTTATACTATAATTGTAAACACATTTTTTTTCCGTTTAAAAGATAAAAAAATATTTTAAATGATATCTTGTGTATCCAAGTTTAGTACAATGAACCAAACAACAACAACAACAACATACCCAATATTATCCCACACCGTGGGGTCTGGGGAGGGTAGTATGTACGCAGACCTTACCCCTAGCTTGTGAAGATAGAGAGGTTATTTCCAATAGACCCTCAGCTCAAGATAGTATAAGTAACACATTAATAAAAATATAGGCAAAAAGAGATAGTATCAAAAAGCCATATTGTGAGAAGCACGGGAGAAAATATTCTTGATTAATTTTAACAATGATACAATGATCCCTATATATATAATACATGTCCTACTCCTAATACATATGGGATTAGAGTTATTTACTACTATTTAACTATCAAACTAACACTGTCCCTCAAGCTGGTGCATACAAATCATATGTGCCGAGGTTGTTACATATATAACTAATACGAGGTCCAGTGAGAGATTTGGTGAAAATATCAGCAAGTTGATCATTCGACCTCACAAATTTTGTAGCAATATCTCCCGAGAGTATCTTTTCTCTAACAAAGTGATAGTCAATCTCGATGTGTTTAGTTTTCTCATGGAACACTGGATTTGACATAATATGAAGAGCAACTTGATTATCACACACAAGTCACATGAGACTAATCTTACCAAATTTCAACTCCTTGAGCAACTGTTTGATCCAAATTAGCTCACATGCCGTCATAGCCATCGCTCGATATTCTGCTTCTGCACTAGACCGAGCAATCATATTTTGTTTCTTGCTCTTCCAGGACACCAAATTTCTTCCTACTAAGACACAATATCCAGACGTAGAACGTCTATCGGAAGGTGATCCTGCCCAATCAACATCCGAGTATCCAACGATCTGCTCATGGCCTCGATCTTCAAACAATAAGCCTTTGCCTTGAGTTGATTTTATATACTGAAGAATGCAGACTATTAGATATGTAGTCTTGTCCCACATTGGAATAGGAGTAGAATGTCCTTGTATAGTATAGCTATAAATAAGGACCTAACCAACCGCATATGTCTTGCAAGATCGCTAAGAGGCTCCCCCTGTCCTGGCAGAAGTTTAGAATTCGGATCCATCAGAGTGTCAACAGGTCTACAACCTGTCATTTCTGTTTCCTCAAGAATATCTAAGGCATACTTCCGTTGTGAGATCACAATACCGGAGCTAGACTGAGCGACCCCAATACCCGAAAAATACTTTAATCTGCCCATATCCTTAGTCTGAAAGTGCTGAAAGAGATGTTGCTTCAACTTACTAATACCATCCTGATCATTGCCGGTAATAACAATATTGTTAACATAAACGACCTGATAAATACATAGATTTGAAGCAAAATGTCGATAAAATACATAGTGATCAGCTTCACTACGAGCCATGTCGAACTCCTGAATAACTGTGCTGAACTTACCAAACAAGGCTCGAGGAGACTGCTTTAGACCATAGAGGGACCGGCGCAACCGACATACAAGGCTACTAGACTCCTTCTGAGCAACAAAACCAGGTGGTTGCTCCATATAAACCTCATCCTCAAGGTTACCGTAAAGAAAAGCATTCTTGATGTCCAGCTGATAGAGAGGCCAATGGCGAACAACATCCATGGATAGAAAAAGGCGGACTGATGCAATTTTAGCCACGGGAGAGAAAGTATCACTATAATCGAGTCCAAATATCTAAGTATATCCTTTGGCAACAAGACGAGCCTTAAGTCGATCAACCTGGCCATCTGGACCAACTTTAACTGCATACACCCAACAACAACCAACAGTCGATTTACTGGAAGGAAGAGGAACAAGCTCCCATGTACCACTCGTATGTAAAGCAGACATCTCGACAATCATTGTCTGTCGCCATCTGGGATGGGACAGTGCTTCACCTGTAGACTTAGGGATGGAAACAGAGGACAAAGATGACACAAATGCACAATGGGATGATGAGAGACGATGGTAACTTAAACCGATATAATGAGGATTATGATTAAGTGTGGAATGTATATCTTTTCGTAGTGCAATCGGTTGATTAACAGGAGACAAGTCCGCAGTATTAGCAGGGTCAGGTGCAGGACGTGAATCAGCTGGGCCTAATGTTGGGGGCGGGTGGCTATGATAAGTCAGGAGTGGTGGAGTTGTAGAAGGTTGAACTGGACTAGGTGGTGGCACTGGAACTGTAGGCGGTGGAGCTGCAACTGGAGCTATAGGAGGTGGAGATACAACTGGATGTATGGAGGAAGATGAATGAGAGATAGTGACTGAATCTCCAAAAGACGGAACTGGTAGCACCTAAAACATGTCTAAGTGCTAGCTGGACTTGTGAAGTATGATTGGGTTTCAAAGAAGGTAACATCAGCAGACATAAGAAATCGCTGAAGGTCAGGAGAATAACATCGATATCCCTTTTGCGTTCTCGAGTAACCCAGAAATATGCACTTAAGAGCACGAGGAGCTAACTTATTTTTTGCTGTAGTAAGGTCATAAGGTCATGAACAAAGCATGTACTCCTAAAGATACGGGGTGGAAGAAAGAACAAAGGTAAGTGGGGAAACAGGACAGGGAATGGAACTTGACTTTGGATAGCTAAAGATGAGATACGATTAATAAGATAAGACGATGTAAGAACTGCACCCCCCCCCCCAAAACATGAGATTGTATGAGTAGGGTACGAGCAGTTTCAATAAGATGTCTATTCTTTCTTTCAGCTACCCCATTTTGTTGGGATGTGTACGAACAAAATATTTGATGAATAATCCCATGAGAGTTCATAAACTACTGAAATGGGGAAGACAAATACTATAGGGCGTTATCACTACGAAATGTACGAATAGAAACCCCAAATTGATTTTGAATTTCAGCGTGGAAGGTTCGAAAAATAAAAAAACAACTCAGATCGATTTTTCATCAAAAATATCCAAGTGCACCTGGAATAATCATCAGTGAAACTAACAAAGTAGCGGAATCCTAAGGTAGAACTAACCCGACTAGGACCCAAATATCTGAATGGACTAAAGTAAAAGGCGACTCTGCTCGATTATCAAGACGTCGCGGGTATGCTTATTGAGCTGACACAACTCACATTTTAGAGTGGACAAGTGAGATAAGTCAGGTACCATTTTCTGAAGTTTTGACAAGCTGGGATGTCCTAACCGTTTATGTAATAAATCTAGTGAATCGGTAACGGGAGAAGTTATTGGAGGAAGACAAGATGCAAGTCCGTGTGATTTTGTAAGGATCAAGTAATAAAGTCCAGTTGATTCACGTCTGGTACCAATTATCCACCATGTATTGTGTTCCTGTTTAAAAGCAAGGTCATCAAGAAATAGAACAACCGATTTAAGTGATTTGGCTAAGCGACTAACGGCTATGAGATTAGAAGGACTACCTGGAACATAAAGAACTGAGTCTAAAGGTAACGAAGGAAGCGGACTTGCTTGATCAGTTGCCATGGCTTGAGACCCATGGACCATTGTGACTGTTGTAAGAGATTGAGAATATGAGATACTACTGAAGAGATTTGTTACCAGAAATATGATCAGATGCACTTGAATTAATGACCCAAGACTCAGAAGGTGAAGATTGGGAGATACCAGTCATGCTACTATTTTTTGGAACAACAGAGGCTAATCCTGAAGATGTCTGTTTACGTGCTTTGTACTGAAGGAACTCAATGAAAACACGACGAAAACATTGTCCAAAAGAATGTTTTTGAAATTCTGGCCGGAACAGCCCTCACGCACCGACACGTGGGACAGACGAGCCGCCGGCGACAGAGCTCCGGCACGCCCGTGGGGCCGCGTGGATGAGTGTGAACTTTTTTGGGGTTTGGTTGGATCTCTCTTGGGGACCTTTTGGTGGTGTTGGATTTTGCACACCACTGATAATTAGTGACTTTGACGCAAATAGTCACTTAGGTCACTGGAAAATCTTACGATGACTGATTTCTTTCTTCCCAGATGTCGCTGGAATGACGCACAACGATCTATTCTCACCAAAGCTCTAATACCATGTGAGAAAATATTCTCGATTAATTTTAACTATGATACAACAACAACAAGAACAACCCAGTATATTCCCACAAAGTGGGGTCTGGGGAGGGTAATATGTAGACATGCCTAACCTGTACCCAAGAGGGCAGAGAGGCTGTTTCCAATCGACCCTCGGCGCAGGGGAGAGAAAGGCAAACAAAAGCAAAAACAAAAACAGCATTAGTTACACCAGCATACATCACATAAATAATTAACTAAACATACGAGACATACGTACCGTAAATATACCTACATGCAATAGTATTAAAACAATAACTACCAGAAATGACTACCAAAAGAGAACGCAAACTAATTCTCTATGGGTGGCCCTACCGCACCTCGCCCACCCCGGGAAAGGAGTTCGAAAAAATCTAGTAACCCAAATCTAGGAGCCCCTACCCTACAACCCTGATACTAGACCTCCGGACTTTCCTATCAAGGGTCATGTTCTCAGAAATACGCATCCTGGCCATGTCCTGCCTAATTACCTCTCCCAGTATCTCTTGGGCCTCCCTCTGCCTCGCCTCGCGCCGACCACCGCTAGCCAGCTCACGACTCCTCGCCGGGCGTCGGGGCTTCTCACTCGCACGTGGCCGAACCACGCGAATCCTCGCCTCTGCGTCTTCTGGTCCGGCGGGGCCACCCGCGCCTCGGGAATATCTTCGTTCCTGATCTTATGTAACACTGGTGAGCCGCGCGTCCGGCCGAGCATCCTCGTCTCCGCGACCTTCGTCCTCCGAACATAAGATTTCTTCGCCGACCGACGCTCGAGTCCCGTACGACGTGGCGGTCTAACCGCGGCTCTATCAAAGCTTCCCTTGCGTTTCGCGACACTTTCTTATAACACGGGACCACCGATGCAAGCCTCCGCTCGACCGCCCCGCCGCTATACGATGAGTGACATCCCCGGTCTGTCTCCCGTCCCCGCGAATCGCGGGTCCGAGGTATACGAAACTATCCCTGCTGGGCGCGGCACGAGATCCGATCATCGCGCTCACTCGACTCCGCTCGGATCGGCGCGAAACTTGCGCTCCGGATATTGCGTCTTGGACACTGCTTGGTTTGAAGCCCTGGATTCGAGAGCACGGCTCCGTTCCTCGAACGCCTACGTGTAGCACGGACCTCGACTCGTCTACCAGGACTATGTCGTCGGCAAATAGCATACACCGAGGCACGTCCGCTTGAATATGCCGCGTCAAAGCGTCCGTCGCCAAGGCAAACAAGGAGGCTAGCGCGGATCCTCGATGGAGCCCGTAACCGCGGGAAATGGTGCGAGTCGCCACCGACTGTCTGACTCCAGACTTAGCTCCGTCGTACATGTCGTTGATTATTCTGATGTAGGCTTCCGCACGCTCTTAACCTCCAGACACCTCCATAGCACCTCACTAGGGACCCTTGTCATACGCCTTTTCCAAGTCGATGAACACCGTGTGCGTGTCTGCTTCGTATCACGAATTGTTCCGCTGATCTTCGACAAGGTGGATAGACTACGTAGTGGACCGACCGGCGTGAAGCCGAGGCGATTCACGGAAATAGATGCCGACTCCCTCGCCTCGGCCTCGATCGCCCGCTCCCAGACCTTCGTGGTGTGGCTTATTAATTTGATGCCCTATAGTTGATGCGATAGCTGGATATCCCGCTTTGTTCTTGTGCGAGAGCACCATGTCTGCCTCCGCTCGATTCCTCCGGCGTCCTCTTCGGTCTGAATATCGCATTGAACAACACGGTGAGCCACTCAGCTCGACTTACCCGTACATTTCCGGAACTCCGCGGGATTTCATACGGCCCGGTCGCTCGACCTCTACTCATCCTACGTAAAGCCCCCACGACCTCTTCCACTCTAATGCGTCTGCGGTACCCTAGGTCTCTACGACGCTCAGAATGCCCCAGCTCCCCTAGTTCTATGGTTTGGTCCCCCTCCCCGTTGAGAAGGTCTCGGAAGTACGCACTGCCATCTCTGTTTGACTTGAGACTCCCCAGTCGGGACTCTACCATCCTCATCGCCGATGCGCCTAACTGATCCGAGGTCCTCGCCGCTCCGCTCCTCACTCGGCTAGCTGGAATAACTTCTGTCCTCGCGCTTTCTCCCCGATTCCTCGTATATGCGACCAAGCCGCGTTTTTAGCTTCCGTGACCGCCGATTTTGCTTCCTTTCTTGCCCGCTTATAGCTCTCTCGTTCGCTCGCCTTTTCTCGCTTGCTGCTCGCTAACTTCGCATAAGCTGCTTCTTCACTCTATTTTCCTCGTACTACGTCGTCCCACCACCGGTTGCCCTGATGTCCGCCTAGATAGCCTTTGGCTACCACAAGCACGTCTCGCGCTGCCTTCCTAACAGATTCGCCGTCTCTGACCACGTTGCGTCTGCTGCGCCGGAACTTCTCAAGCTCGCATCGAGTAACCTCTCTCTCGACTCACGGGCTTTCTCTTTAGTCATAGCGCCCCGTCTAATTCGCGGTCGACCACGAGCACCCACTGCTTGCTTCGCCCGAGTCGAGCATCCGTCAGCTGGGAGTCGCATGAAGGGTACAAAGGATTCTCACGGAATAACGCTGCGATGCACACGCGGACCTCTATCGCTCGCTTCGAGAAGGAGGTAATCGATACGAGTCCTCGTGGCAGAACTTTTGAAGGTGACCAAATGTTCCTCACTCTTCTGAAATGTCGAGTTAGCAATCAGAAGCTCGGAAGCCCTAGTGAAATCCAACAGCGCAGTGCCTCCTCCGTTCCTAACCCCGAGGCCAAAGCCGCGTGCACCTCACCATAACCACTAGCATCTGCCCCAATATGGCCGTTAAAGTCCCCTCCGATGACCAACTTCTCAGATTGGGGAATACTACGCACCAACTCGTCCAAGTCGTCCCAAAAACGCCTCTTGACCTCCTCATCTAAGCCCGCATGCGGTGCGTAGGCGCTGATGACATTGAGGATGCATCCCCCGGTAACCAACTTGATAGACGTCAACCTATCGTTCACTCGCCTAACCTCCACCACGGACTCCCTAAGGTCCTTATCCACCAGGATGCCCACTCCATTCTTACCCCTCACGACCCCGGAGTACCACAACTTATACCCGTCTGCATCCCGCGCCTTCGTCCCTTTCCACCTAGTCTCCTGAACACAGGCTATGTTGACCCTCCTCTTCTGAAGAATCTTCGCCAACTCAATGGACTTACCCGTCAGAGTGCCTATGTTCCACGACCCGATCCTTAATCTATGAGCGTCCGCCACCCTCTTCCCACCCTTACCTCCCGCCCTACCCGCAGAACCTCTCCCTGCCCCCTACTCACCCCCGCCACCGCCCCCACCCCCCGAGGACATGACCTTGCACTTACATCCCCCGCTGCGGCCACTATCCCTACAACCGACTATGGGAATAGAGACGCACACACGGACAAAAGGGAGGTACCACAGAATGCAAACTAGATAGCAACAGAGAGAACCCCACAAGAAATGCTAACGAGAGCACGAAAAAAAGGTTTACAATTTAAACGAGGGCGGGAGGTACCAACTCCCGGTGGGAAAACCTGAAGATAGACGCCCGAGTTCGAGTGCTGCCTCCACTTGCACGTCCCGTCCAGTGTTGCTTAGCTCTTCGCTCCCAAAACGCCGCAAAGTCGCCTTGTCGCCTGTCGTGAGTTTTACCGGAACGGGTAGTTCTATTGCGTCCCGCCGAGAACCTGCACAAACACAAAAACCAACCACACAAAAATGCGGGGATAGGGGTGCTCCCTGAAAGTGGAGCGGGAGGTGGGGGAATAGGAGAGGGAGGGGGGAGGAGGGAAGGGAGAAAGAGAGAGGTGATTAGAAAGAAGGAAGGCCGAGGGGGGGCTGCCGGCAAACTCGCCGGAGTTGGGGGAAGGGTGGTGGAGAAACAGAGGTGGGTAGGGGAGGGGGGCTGGGCAGGGGGGCTGTGGGTGGGACGGGGGAGAGAAGAGAGAGAGAAGTGACCTTACTTACCTAGGAAGTGACCTTACCTGGTAGGGGGGGTGAAGGCGGCGGAGGGGGGGGGGGCGTACTGATACTGACCGTTGAGAAGAAGAAGAAAACAGAGAGGAGGGAGAGAGAGACAGTCGGGAGCATATTTGAAAGAAGCACATGAGGGATAAACAAACACAGATGGACCGTATCAGTTAACTATGATACAATGAGCTCTATATATATAATACATGTCCTATTCCTAATACATATGAGATTAGGGTTATTTACTACCCCCTCCGTTTCAATTTATGTGAACCTGTTTGACTGGGCACGGAGTTTAAGAAAAAAATGAAGACTTTTAGAATCTGTGGTCCTAAACAAGTCCAAATGGGGCCTACAGTATTTGTGTGGTTATAAAAGCTTCTCATTAAGGGTAGAATTATAAATTTAATCTAAATTGTTACCAAATTTAGAAAAGGTTCATTTTTTTTTAACGGAGCAAAAAGGAAATAGGTTCACATAAACTGGAACAGATGAAGTACTTAAAACTATTTAACTATCAAACTAACACATATAAAAGCAGAATAACACAACAAGACAGTAAACTGATAAGCAAAGAAAGAAAACAACGGTTAGTCATAAAATCCTACTACCAACAGAAAACGAGACTGCGTGGCAATACTAAAGTTATGAACACTCTACACTACCTACTCTAATTCTCGACCTCTATACATTCCTAGGGTCATGTCCTCGGTCAGCTCAAGTTGCGACTTGTCTTGCCTAATCACTTCTCCCCTCCTCTTCTTTGGCCTACCTCTACCTCTTCGTAGGCCCTCCAATGTCAACCTCTCACACCTCCTCACCGGGGCGTCTGTGCTCCTCCTCCTCACATGACCAAACAACCTAAGCCGCACTTCCCGCATCTTGTCCTCAATAGAGGCCACCCCCACCTTATCCGGAATAACCTCATCTGTGATCTTATCTAACCTAGTGTGTCTGCACATCCATCTCAGCACCCTCATCTGTGCTACCTTCATCTTTTGGACATGAGCAATCTTGACTTGCCAACACTTAGCCCCATATAACATTGTTGGTCGCACCATCACCTTGTAGAACTTACCCTTAAGTTTCAGTGGCACCTTCTTGTCACACAAAATACCAGAAGTAAGTCTCCATTTCATCCATCCCGCCCCAATACAATGTGCGACATCTTCATCAATCTCCCCATCCCATGAATAATAGATCCGAGGTACTTAAAACTCTCTTTCCTAGGGATGACTTGCGAGTCCAGTCTCACCTCCCCTTCCCCTCCTAAAGTCTCACAGCTGAACTTACAATCCAAGTATTCTGTCTTGGTCCTGCTCAACTTGAAACCCTTAGATTCCAGGGTCTGCCTCCACACCTTTAATTGTGCGCTCACACCATCTCGCGTCTCGTCAATCAATATAATATCATCTGCAAATAGCATGCACCACGGCACCTCCCCTTGGATGTGGAGCGTCAGTACGTCCATCATCACAGCAAACAAAAATGGGGTTATTGAGAGCAAACAAAAATGGGGTTATTGTTGACCCTGATGCAACCCCATCATAACCGGAAAATGGTCTTGAGTCCCCCTGCCATCCTCACTCGAGTCTTTACTCCATCGTACATGCCCTTAATCAATCTAATATAGGCAACATGAACACCTCTAGCCTCCAAACATCTCCACAAAATCTCACTCGGAGCTTTACTTTTCTAAGTCGATGAACACCATTGTCTTCCTATACTGCTCCATCAATCTCCATGAGTTTTGGAACCTAGACGGCTACTTTACTTATTACTTCCTTTGGTGGTACATTTTGGCAATAGCAACCATGGGCTTTTCCCTGTATAACTAAGCTAAATGATATTTCGCTTAGTTTTCTCACTTTTGTTTAACTGGAATAATTCAGCAGAGAAACAAATCCTAAATTGCTTCCGCTGGAGGACAATAAGATAAGGAGAAGTAAAGGTTTCCTGTTTTATTTCTCCTAGCTCGCTTTTTAAAAGATGAATCTTCCTGAAATTTGAGAATACCCAACTTATTAAAGAAGTTAAATATTGAACATCATAACATACATATAACGATGAATGAGTCTATCATAGCGTGCTCATCTATGTGGTTAATTTGTATTCCCAGCTTATGGGCTTTTACTATTGTGATGTTTGATTCACTATTCTTCCATATTCATTGCAGCTTCCTGAGCACGACGTTACTTTGGAAGCAGCATGGCCTGAGCTATTCATAGACCATAAGGGAAGATATTGGGAGGTCCCAGAGTCAATATCCTTTGACTGCTCATCGCTGGTTTCCGAGAATGGATTCCGATATCGTTTTGGTTTGCATAAAAATGGTGGCCATCCTCAGGCTGTGGATAACATTACCGATGAGCCACCACTCAATTTGATGCAAGGAATATGTGGAAAAGCTGCCTTTTCTTATGAGAAAAGCGAAGATCTCTGGAGAGTCAAGGAAAAAAAAGAGGACATTGTTATCGAGACAGATAAGGGACGGATTTATCGCCCTTCTTATGATATTCGTCTTAGAGAGCCTCATGCAGCAGTATCTGGAATTATTGGTAACTTCACTGGCCACAAAAAACTATAGTGTACTTGATTTGACATAGCTTGATAGTTTCCAGATTGTTTTATGACATTGTTTGCTGAACTACACTGATTATCTTTTATGTATACAAGATCTATATCTAAACCTTCTAACTGAATTTGAAGTATCAATGGACTTGGAATTTAAATTTCCAGCACAGAAGATAAATGTCTAGTTTATTCAAATATACAGACAGTTTGAAATTATCCTTTCCTCTGTATGAGCTTTCTTGCCTTGCCTGTGCTAGAATCTGGGGTTCCAATTATTTCTGTGGTGTTATTTTGTACTCAATGTGAAACATTTTAAAATAATTGTTACATACATTTCAGAAGTATTGTTTTCTTTACTTTGGTAACTAAATTGACTTAATGGGTAGGTTAATTCTTGAGCATGTTCCTGGAATATTGCAGAAGCGAACAATATTTTCCTTAAAAAATTCTGACCAACTTTGTTAATATCTCATGAGAGCTTTGAATCAGTAGGAACTCCTTCAAGTTTCTTAGCAGCATCAGTTCTTATGAAATTGGTGGGGGTGACAATTTCGTGTATATGTGATGCTATCCACAGTGCTACTCCAAATTCACAGCATTCACAACGTAGCTTTATGTTCCTAGTCTCTTGCCTTATCTTGTACTTCAACTTGGTATAGGGGGAACTCTTGAGGCATGGCTCAACAATGGTAGCAGTAGTCCGTCGGATTCTAGGCATAGAAGGCCCTTTGGTGTTGATTTATTTGGTTCACTTTGTTATACTTTTCAACATGGTAAATTCAAAGAGACGTTCGGAGACCTCACCAGGCTAGATGCTCGTCTGGATGTCTCATCTGCTTCAGCATTAGCCAAACAGGTTACAAAAGTCTTCAGAAAAGCAGCAGCTGATAATGCAAGAGATGTGCGCTCTTCACCCAGGCTCGAATTGATACTTCAGCAACAGGTAACTATCAAATATTTGTTTGTCACATTGTCTACAGAGGTGATTAGAAAGTATACTAGATGCGAGTCTCTGTAGCAAGGAAACATATTTGGAGGACAAAACAAATGGAACTGGTTTTATACTAACTAGCTTTGTTACGTAGGAAACTTATGGTGCTTTAGGACTTGTAGAACTTAACTCTTGAGTGGAGTGCGTATCTAAATCTGAAGTTGCCTCCCCAATGCCTTTGTGAATGGAATTTTGTTCTTTATATCTGCTTGTTTTACCATGGTTTTATATTTATGTTTGCGATTAAATACAGGTGGCTGGACCAATTGTGTTTAGAGTAGATTCAAAGTTTTTGCTCAATACGCCGGCTGGCAGGCCTGGCCTACAGTTGGAGGATTTCATATGCAGTTTAAATTACTCATTGAGGGTTCTACAGTCTGGGAAAGTGGTCGCATGGTATTCTCCTAAAAGGAAAGAGGGAATGATCGAGTTACGCCTATTTGAGTTTTAGAACTTAACCCCAAAGTTTACCTTTGATGTCGATTTCTTTTTAGTTAGAATTGTTGTCGCTAGAGATGCTATTTGTGAGCAAACAACCCTTGCATCGGATTCGTAGGCAATTTTTGTTCGTTCTTCAATACTAAAGTAAATTGTTTTCATATATATTTTAATTTATTTCTGAAAATTCCTTATTTTAAGAGATCCTGAAGGTGAAAAGCTATAATACCCCAAGGACATTGAGATGTTCCAATCGTTAAACGCATTCTTGGAAATGTTTTGGAAAACCAAACATTCCTATTTGTAAATGGTGTTACACGAAAGCCATTCAGATTTCTGGAATTCTAAAACATGCTCCATTATTGGTCATATGAAGTCCAACAAGTAATAAATTTAATCAGAACAGAGGCTCAAATTAAAAAAAGAAAACATAAAAAATATCGAGAAATTCTCATAAAGCACTATTGTTTAGTATTAATTAGCCATATATAAAATCATTTGTTATATTACGGATTATAGATACCCTTTATGTGGTTATAATATGTATTTGATATATTTAGGCTATTATATTCATGAATATAGTAGCAAAATTAAGCGTAAATCAAGGTATAGTGTGCGATAGCTTTAATTGTTCAAATAGGACGTTTCAAATCCAATTTGGATATTAAAAGGATTACTTGATGTAACACAAAATTTGTCCACTTATTCCTTCTAGTCGAGCCTCTTGGTCCGGATATTATATCTCGAGAAGTAGAAAGAATTACTATCCCTACCGCGAGGGGACCTTAAATCAAGTGATGCTATTCTGAGTTTCTAAGGTGTGCCAGATTTTGTTTGCAGATTTGGTGGCTTATGATTGCTGATGTAGTCAAATATATGGAGAAGATCCGATCTGCGAATATATACAAATGTAAAGAAAATGTCTCCTTTACTCTTCTCTTTGTTTTTATAGTCAAATTAAGCTTCAATATAGATGGCGCAAACGAGAAGGATCTGTTGACACTAGAAAAGAAAGGTCGATAATTCCACTATGTTTAGACGAATTTGTAGAAACGTATGATAAACTCAATAGGCTAATAACGAAGTGAGTTGTAAAATTTGTTGAAGAAGAAAAGCAGCAAATTTATCTCAATCTCAACACTTACTGTTTGTAAATGAGAATAACATCCACTAAAAATATTAATCTCAACATTTTTTGTTATTCTACAAAAGATGAGATGGTACAACACATCCGAATCTGACAAAACTTAGGGCTCTAACATAATGCAAATAGGAGACAATTTATTCATTCAACCAAAGCAAGCAACTCACTCTCCTTGCAGAAACAATGCCTTGCATCCGTTCCCAAATCCACCTGCATAGGTTGAGATATACATTTGATTTGTAAATAAATCAAAAGTAGTTACTACTTTACTGTGTACAACTTGTAACGCTAAAGTCGGCACACATCAAATAATCTATAAGCTAACCTAGACCAGACATAACAAAAAAAATGTAACTGGCACCATCTTTGACACTGAAACAGCATTCCACAGCTCCAACTAGGGCTGTTCATGGTTCATTTTGAATCGGTTTTTCCTTAAAAAGAAATCAAACCAATTAAGTCGATTATTCTCGATTCGATTTATGTCGTTTTTTCGGTTATTTATCGGTTATCCGGCGACCACATTTTCAATGTACACTATCAAATCAATTGCCCTTTGAGAAATCTATTATTTACCAAAATATATCGATGATAATTGAATCAAATAGTGATGAATAAATTAAGGACTCAATTAAAAATATATTATTTTTAACACGAAATGGATTCTTACGCTAAATAAAAGAAAACTACCAATCAAACTATAATATAAACGTAAAGAACTATATTAAAAGTGCAAACTATTAACATTTACCATAAATTTTTTGAAACTTTGTATAACAATATACACATATATAGGTATAATAAAAAATTTGAAATAGCAACTCCTATAGTCGGTTTGGTTTGGGTTTTTTTTTTTTATTAAAACCCAAAATCAAACAAAATTTGATCGGTTTTTAGAATTCAAAACCAAACCAAACCAAACCAAAAATTATCAGGTTTTTTGGTCGGTTTGGTTCAGTTTTTCGGATTTTTATGAACACCTCTAACTCCAAATAAGTTACTTACTCTAGCAATTTAGAGCCGATCACAACATTAACACACACAAACACATGTAGATTCATTTTTCATTGTTTCTGTTATGACTTATTAGTCATACTTTAGGCCCTCGCAGGATTTGGGCCAACACCAGCTACGTCCACCACCCATGTAGAGGGCTAACCACCTATGGACTCCAAAGCTGACATTAACTGCTTTGGCAACCAACATATCGTTATCTTAAAGGCTACTTCTGGATGCATCCCAACAGGAATTAGAACCCGGTTTCAACCTCCATGCTGCTATCTCTCTCACTCAAAAATACAAAATCATTACCCTACTTTCCACCCAGGATGACATTACCAAATACGAGCTTACCAAGAACAAACTTAACGTGGATTTCATAGGACAGCAGTTTGGATACTCAAGTATGTGATGCCCATAATCCAGTTAAGTCTGTCAGGGTAAACAATAGTTGAGCATTCCAGATATAGATTAAACTAGCAATAATATGCAGATTTTATGACAACAGCCATTTGACCCTTCAATAAAAGTAAGGTGAACTGTTGATCCTAAGTAATCTTCTTCCAAGCAAACTGTGAACTGTTGATCCTAAGGAATCTTCTTCACAGCAAACCTTTTACTACACCAAATCTCTATTTCTGAAAAAGCCTATAACAGCATCGATCTTAAGAACTAATTTTATAGGCTTCTGAGTCATCCAGTAAATCCCTCTCAGGTAGGTAATAAGACCGCCAGTTGCATTTTACTAATGTTTATCACCTGAAAGTAGTTTCAACTTTTAACAGTCTCGCTTTTCTTATACTCCTTAATCCCTAAATTAACATAGACCCTATTATGACACTAATGGATATTAACACAGACCAAAAAAGTCTTGACCATTTTGCAACACGACTGGCCTATAAAAAATAGAAAATACTATAAGTAAATGATTTTTCCAAAGAGCACTAGTTTTCCAAGAAGAGAATTTAGATCCTTTCAGCAACGCAAAAAAATGATATATGAAACAGAGTGGTGCTTAGGCATGTCAATAAACACAAGTATATATCAGCTCACTACGAAAATCCCATACCTCATAAGCGTTGATGTCAGAGAAAAGAACCTGCAAAAGAACCAAAGAATCAGTAACGCAAGCCATCATCCCCTCCACTAAGGGGTGGAACTTGGAACTTGGAAAGAGAGATTAGCAAAGCTCTATGACTTGACACTTCTTTCCAAAGAAACTAGTCCATGACGCATACAAATAAAATAAAATGAAAGCTTTTATCTTTGATAGAAATTCAAATAATCAAAAACTTCGGAAGGCTTACCTTCTTCCCTGCCTCTACTTGAGCAACCTCAGAACCAACAGAGAGAACCTAGAATTAACAAAATTGGTCTCAGTCAGTCATCAAAAGGATATTTAATTCCATCATATGAATCTAAAATCTGTCCAAATGAATAATTAATATGCATAAAACTTACTTCTCCCATAAGATAGCGCTCGAACTTCACTGCTGATTTTGGAAGCAAAACTCCACCAGCAGATTTCTGCACATAAAACTCTTTCTTTCAGTAAATATTACAGAAAGGTCTCCTTACTGCTGTGTAGTTGGCCAGTCTTATATAACAGTAGACAAACCAAAATTATTCTATGCTGGCCACATATACGCCATGATTCATTTAGATCAAATAATTTGCAAGTTGCATCAACACATCATCCAGACTTCTTTACCAGCATGCATAACTGTTTCTTTTCAGTTCAGCAATTAAAATTTCTAGGAGCATAACAAACACCAATTCACATAAGAAAGAGTCGTAACGATGAGTAGGTGGCTGGGAGGACACATAGAGGAGAAATGCTCATTGGACTCCATAATACTTGTAGCAATCCGAAAATAGAACAATGTAGTCATATCTGAAAAATGTAGTAGAAGCTCATTGAGAAAAGTTTTAAAAAGATTAACGACCCATTTGTCCATAAGAATTTTTTCCTTTTTTCAAAAACTTATCTTCAAAATTTTGTTTGGTTATACATAGATGAGTTTCAAGAAATTTTGAAGATGAGCTTCAAGTTTGAAAAAATGTTTTCCTTCACAATCTCAGTTTTTAAATACATTTTTCAACTTAACTTCAAAAACTACTTTATTTTTTGTCAAATCTCACATCTGTGTCCAAACACCTACTAAGATACTCATTCTAGGTGTGACCATTGCATGATGAATCTTTATATACATAAAACATGCTGGACTAATACGTCTTTTCTTCTCTTTTTTTTCATAAATGAAGCATCACACGCATACATTATATCCATATAATTTAAGCTAGCTTAATCTTTTAATAAAAATAACCTTCCCTGATGTGTTCACAGCACTTCATTGGCACCAAACATCTAGCACCTAGTTCACAGCACTTCAAAAATATGAAGGCCCCGTTTGGCCATACATTTTGGCAACATTTTGTCAAATCTTTTTTGAAAAGATGGTTGTTCATAGACTAATGATCTATTTTTAAAAAATTTCTGAAATTATTTTTCAAGTTCCCAAAATCTAGTTTAGGATAGATTTTGGGTGGAACTTGTTCCCCACTCACAAAACTTCAAATGTTTTTCAAATAAAATGCATGTCCAAACCTAATTTCAACTTCCAAAAATTATTTTTCAAAACTACTTCAAAAATTAATTTTTTCAAGTTTTAACTAAATGTATGTCCAAACGCTAGCTAAGTTTGCTCTCATGGAGAGACTCTTAAGAAAGAAACAAAAGGACTAACATTTGTTATGCTACTTATTGCAAAAGAATCGAGGCCCTTTGGGGCGTCTATAGAAATTTGAGTTACACAATCGTACAAGTTGTCAAACAATAGACCATTTTGGTGGTGTCCAAATCACTGCTCTCAATTTAAGACACAAGTCTAGTTCTTGCAATATTATACAATAAAATTCAACTAGGTGAATTGGCAAAAAAGAGAACACAATTAAGGGACATCTGTAAAAGTACCTCAGACAATTCTTCTAACCGAATCAAAACTCTATCAGCTTGCGGCACAACCTATATTCAAACAAACAAAATAAGTAACCAAACTACCATTTCTTAATTTTCCTACTTCAAATACGAACAAAAGGAGCCACCTTTGTGGGTTCCCATTTCTTGGAAATGGCATTAATTCTCAAAGAATTTCTCTTCAGACCTGTCCATAACCGAAAAGGGGGTAAATGAGATAGTAAAGAAAATAACAAGAAAACATAAGAATTACAGTTTCAGCTAAAGAGCAATTTCTATCGAGATAGAGATATGTACCTATGGGTCTTTGGGTAGAGAAAGAGGTAAGATTTGTGGAGTGAGAGGTGAATGGCTTAGCCACCGCAATGAATGTAGAAGCCATGGATAAGGCGAGAGAGCAGCTGCTGTTTACAGTGTGTATAGAGAATAGACTACTGTAGGTGTTTGGTGACCCAGTCCAATAAGGGCAATTAAAGGGGTTGTGAGGGGTATAATTGTAAATCCATGTACAAAAATTAGCTTCGTCTCTGTTCTAGATTGTTCGAATTGTAATTCACAAATTTACATTTTCTATGCCTCAAAATTTGCTATAATAGATTTGCAAGGGTCTATTTCGAAAGGCATCAGTAACTAAAATTAGTCGTAATTACACAATTTAGAATATAGTAATTACGATAATTTATTTGTTTGTTGTGATGTAATTACAACATAATTACAAGTGTATTTTTTGATTACATAAATATAATTATACGGTTAAATAGAATTATAAATATTATAATTATCAAAACATAAAAGTTAATATAATAAATATATTATGTAACTAATTTTTATAAGTATAAATGATATTAGATTTGAAATTTAAGATGCATATTTTTTTCCTTGAATGTGTGTGTATATATATATATATATATATATATATATATATATATATATATACGCTCAAATTATTTGAGCTTGATCTTGAATATGTAGTTGTTGCGATGAACGATGATCTTGTTCTTGAGCCTGAGCTTAATTGCTTGAATTTGTTCTTCGTTCTTTGAACTCGAACTTGATTTTGTTATTCGTTCTTGAGTTTGAGCTTGATTTATTTTTCATACTTGAGCTTGAACTTGATTGCTTGAAGCTTGAAACTTGTGGAGGAATTTGCAGTATTTGATCTACGAGCTATTTCTTGCTTATTGTTATAACTTCTGGTGTCTTTTCTGAGGGATAAAGACCCTTATTTATAGTTGAGGGAAGGAAGAGTTATGATAAGAACAAATTCTTTCCGGCCAATCAAATTAAAGTACGACAAGGCCACATTTGATTGGCCAAAAAATGTCACTTGCACATGTGGCACTGTTTCATTGGCCTTTTGACTTGGCATGCCTTGTCATTTCACATACATGGCACGATTCTATTGGCTTTTTCTTTTGACTTGGCATACCATGTCATTTGACACGTGGCACCTCAATGAAGATGACTTCTTGGGCCTAATGAATCGGGCTCATCACTTGTAGCCCATTTAACCAATGTGTTTGGACTTATTTATTTAATCCATATATATTGGACTTATATAACTAATTCAATTATATTAGGCTAATAAATTTATTTGAACTAATACATCTTGAATTTAAAAATATAATCCAAATAATGTCACGATCGATTGTGATGGCACCTATCGTGAAGCTAGGCCAGCCGACACAATCCCAAATAAAACCAATATTTCATAAAAGTAATGTTTTAAGCTATTAATTAATAAAAATTTCATAACATGAGTCTAAATGACAAGTGTGGAAAACTACACAAACCTGATATCAAGGTGTCAGAAGTCACGAGCATTTACTAAGGTCTATGTAAATATAATAGAGACTATCACAATCTGGAAATAAAATACTAAAAAAACCTAAGGGAGATAAGAGGGAGAATAGCAAGGTTGCGAACGCCATGCAACTACATTGCTGACTCCGAAAGACCTGCTGGATGATAGATCGAAGCTCGCTATCACGATCCGCAACTCCTGGATCTGCACATAAGTCACAAGGTGCAGGGAGTAATGTGAGTAAGAAAACTCCGTAAGTAATATGAGTAAATAAAGACTGAGCAGTAAGAAAATACATAATCCATGTCATAACACCCCAGTTTGTGCAGGATGTTTCCAAAATAGTATATAAATCAAGTTATCTCGTTAAAATCCAATTTCAGTAAAACTCCTTTGAAAAAATGCCTTTCTAACAGTTTCAACAAGATTTAATGAAGTTTTAGAGTAAAATATAATGGAAATCATAAATAGCCCGTCGGGCGAGACATGTATCATAAAACGCCCCTCGGGTATAATATCAATCAGAACCGGCCCCTCGGGTAACCTCACAATCACTCGTAATCAGCCCCTCGAGCACAGCATAATCAAGATTAGCCCATCAGGCAACATCATATCACTCACTCTGGGTACCCGCGCTCACTATGGGTGTTTAGACTTCGAAGGGACTCCTACAGCCCAAGCACGGTAACAAGCCATCTCGTGACATAACAAATGAGGCTCTCAGCCTCTCAAATATCTCAAATTAATACAACATATTGCGGCGCATAGCCCGATCCCATGATATCCTTGCAATACAGGCCTTCGATCTCACTTAGTCAGAAACCTCTCAAGCCACTCGGGCTAATAGTAAAATAGGGTGCTCAGCTCAAAATATCATTTATAATATCAAAACGGAGTAAATAAGGCTTTGGTGAGGACGGCGATTCTAGAAGACACTATCCTCGTCCTCAAGTCCGAACAGGAATTTGAGAGGGCAACGACCACGCTGAGGGAGGCACGACTTAGGGAGCGGATTGGTGAACTTGATTGGGATGCTTCAAGCTCGGGAGATCGTGTTGCGTCTCTTGAAGCCGAGAAGGCGCAGTTATTGGCTCAAGCTCCCCCTCATGATTCTGCATCGGCTATTGTTCCCCGTTGCATATATGAGCTATGGGTTCATGCTGAGGCCCAACGTTATATATACAAGGGTTTGTGAGAGGCGGGGAGTGTTCATGAGGCCGCCTTTGAAGATGATAGGGCGAAAGCACGTGAGGATCGTATTGCTTGTGGCTACGACCCTGCGATACCGAAGGCTGGTGATGGCATTGATATTAAGGATGGGCTTCTTTCCTTCTGATGATGATATTGGGGAGAACGACGGTGGACATGATGACGAGTGAAACTTTGTTACATCTTTTGTACTTAGTTTTTTTTTTTGTTCTTTTGTTGTTTATTTTCATATTTTTCTTGGGGGCCTGTTATGGCCTTTTGTAAGGCGCGATTATTACGCACGTAGATTTGAAAGAAATAGTTGTTTCGTCTTTGTTTGTGCATCTTTTGACTTTCTTTCTCCTTCTCTCCCATTTTTTTGTTTTTCTTTCTGGGGAAGAAAATCTTCGAATTTATTTGTGATGAGTCCATGATATTTTAATTAGGAATTTGAATGAGGGTGGATCTAGTTTGCTTGATCCGAGCAAGGTTAGATTTTATTGTGTGATTTCGAATGGAGTCACTTTGGATCTGCAAGTCGGGTGAGGTTGACTTCTGATTTTCCAACTTGGGTGGAATCAAACTTGATTTGTATAGTTGAACAAGGTCGAATTTATACTTACCAATTTGGGCGAAGTCGATTTTGCCTTATATATTTGAGCAAGGTTAAACTTGGAGTTGCCAACTTGGGCGAAGTCAATTTCATGGCGAGTTTAGGATGGTAGAGGGCGGGCTCATGTGAGATCGAACTATTTTCCATTATGAGTTCAACATGGTCGAAATTTGATTTGTTGATTCAGGTGGGCAAATTTTTACTTCCACTCGGCGATGGACGATGACCATAAGGGTGTGAATTCGAGCAAGGTTGAAATTCTAACCCGTTGTAAATTCGAGCAAGGTCGAACTTTCCTTTCCTTTAGCAATGGCCGTAAGGGTGTTAATTCGAACGAGGTCGAATTGTAACCCATTTGGCGATGTCAGATAGCCATAAGGGTGTTAATTCGAGCGAGGTTAAATTATAACCTGTTTGGCAATGGCAGATGGCCGTAAGGGTGTTAATGTGAGCTAGGTCGAATTATAACTCGTTTGGCGATGGCAGGTGGGCGTAAGAATTTAGTTCGAGCGAGGTTGAATTTTAACCCGTTTGTCTATGGCAGATGGCCGTAAAGGTGTTCATTCGAGCGAGGTCGAATTGTAACCCGTTTGGCGATGTCAGATGACGGCAAAGGTGTTAATACGAGTGAGGCCGAATCATAACCCGTTTGGTAATGGAAGATGGTTGTAAGGGCGTTGATTCGAGCAAAGGTCAAATCATAACCCATTTGGCGATGATAGATGGCTGTAAGGGTATTAATTCGAGAGAGGTCGAATTGTAACCCGTTGTTAGTTCGAGCGAAGTCGAATTTTTATTTTCTTGGAGATGTGCGGGTTTGGAGGGATGGTGAGATTCGTCCGTTGCATTATTTATATCGGAGAATATTACTCGTTACCTCATGTTTGCGTGTGCATTAGGGTGAGTCCCGATTTGCCATTGGATAGTACTGTGCATCAGGGTGAGTCTCGGTTTGTTTAATTTTTCTTATTGGAGTGTACTGTGTGTCGAGGTTTATCGTGTCCCTTTGTTGCCAAACCTGGAGAGGTCTTTGGCGAGACGGACGATGAACTTATTGCTCGGATTACTGTACACCAAGCTTTTTGAGCACATACTTTGCGGTGTTAGGGAGAATATAGACCCGTTGCTTAGCCTCCAGTTCAGGAGATTGTTTCTTAGTAATGTCGGCATGTTCTGAGCCGTTTCTGTTATTTGTAATATGCTATGGCACATAGGGCTTTGCTCGATCATTGCTTGCGAAATGGTACGGTACAGAACATTTTCCAGGTGTGTTTGGTGGCGTTCCTGTAACGACCCGGCCCGTCGTTACGGGAATTACCACCCCGTTATGTTGAAATTGTATGTTTTATGCTTTATTATCAATATTAAAGTCTATCGGGTGAGTTAGGAGTGAATTGGATTGAAAATGAGGCATATAGCCTTTGTGAAGGAAACTCGAATAAGGAAAGTCAACCCGGAGTTGACTATTTGGTTAGAGGGCTCGGAATCGGATTCTGATGATTCGGTTAGTTCCAGGAGGTGATTTGTGACTTAGGGGAGCGATCGGAATTGAATTTGGAGACTCGGTGTAGAAATAGGCTTGAATTGGCTAAGGTTGAATTTTGACGAAATCCGAACGGTAGATGAGATTTTGATCCGGGAGTCGGAATGGAATTCCGACAGTTGCAGTAGCTTCGTTAGGTGATTTTGGATGTGCCTGCAAAATTTCAGGTCATTCGGATGTCGTTTGGTCGGGTTTTTGATGGAATGTGTAATTCGGAAGTTTTGAAGAAACTTAGGCTTGAATCCGTGTGTAATTGGTGATTTTGATGTTTAGGATGGTGTTTTTATGATTGGAACAAGTTCGTATCGTGTTTTGGAGTATGTTGGTGGTGTTTGTTGGGGTCCCGGGGGCCTCGGGATGATTTCGGACCATCAATCGGGCATTTTTGGAACTTGGAAGTCTGCTGTAAATTGCAGGTTACTGCCCGGGCATTTTAGCCTTCGCGTTCGCGTGGAATGGGCCGCGTTCGCGAAGGCCAGGCTGATCAATGCATCGCGTTCGCGATCAGGTGCGTCGCGTTCGCGTAGGCCAGGAGCCTTGTGCTTCGCGATCGCGTTCCTGGGGTCGCGTTCGCGTAGGCCAGATGGAGGGAATCATCGCGTTCGCGTGACTGGGAGTCGCGAACGCGTAGAAGGAATTTAGGCGGCTGGGAGTTTGAGCATCGCGAACGCGTGGTTGGCGTCGCGTTCGCGAAGGGTAACTGGAGGCCGAGCATCGCGAACGCGTGAGAGCTCACGCGAACGCGTAGAGCAAATTGCTCTGGCAGTGAATTTATATCACAGAACAGAGGGCTCACGGGTTTCACACCCCAAAACATAATTTTGAGCCCTAGAGAGAAGAAATCACGGGAGATTGCTGGGATTTCATCGGAGATTCGTCGGAGGTAAGTTTTGTGGCTTAATTACATCATTTTAACATGAAATCCTTGGTTAAATTTCTGTAAATGGAAGATTAAATGTGGGTTTGAGCCCTAAGCCTAAATTGAAGAAAAACACCGATTTGAGTGGGCAAACGGAGTCCGATTTTGGTAAATTTTATATGTATGGACTCGTGGCGAGACGAGGGTTCCAGAAATGTGAATTTCGTAAATTTTCGGAATGTGGGCCCGGGGCTCGGGTTTTGACAACTTTGGGAATTTTGATGTAAATTGAGTTGTATTGATTGAGTGTCGTCCCATTGGCCTAATTTGTTGTGTTTCTACTGTATTTGATCAGATTCTACGCGTGCGGAGCTTGATTCTCGTGGCAAGGGCATTGCGGAGTAGTCGTCGCGCCGTATTGAGGTGAGTAATAGATGTGGGTGATGACCAGCGGGTTCGAAACCCCGGTATACCACTTTGTGACGCTGTATAGCGGCGAGACACGCACACTGTTGAGAGTGCGGGGTCGATCATGAACTGGAGACTACATATTAGTCCAACCTGTTGATATTGTATTATTGGCTATTCTAGAGCCGTCGAACCTCCTTCTCGGATGGTTGCATATATGTATATATATATTGTGATAATGGCCACTCTTGAGCCGAGGAACCCCCTTCTTGGGCGGTTGATTATACATGTGGGCCGTGAGCCGGTTATTGGATCCCGCGAGGATCGTTATCATTGTCTTATCACATAGACATGCTAGTTTACTACTAGTCCGCAGCTATTTTTGTTATTATGCTAATTCCGATCTCTGGAACTTGGTATTACTGTTTTCTAACTGAAAAATGATAAAAGAGTTTTCAAAAACTACTTTTGAGCCTGCGAGGCTGTATCTGCATATTAGCTGACTAGTAGTGGATCGGGCTGCACGCCGCAG
>JASVEL010003570.1:0-179282 GCA_032618575.1 Nicotiana noctiflora
TCGAAAAATTATAAAAGTTACATTTTCGAAATCCTTATCTCAACTCGAGTCCATGCATATACTAAAATTTGTTCATCGCGATCGCATGCCAAGGGCTGCGATCGTATAGAATTAAAATCCCTCGCAGAAGGGTTAAGACCAGAACATTTCATTCGCGAACTTAAAGTGCATTTCCTCCATTTTGGGGGTTCTTTGAGAGCTAAGTAACGAGATTTGAAGGGGATTTGTCACGACCCAAATCTGGTCGTGATGGCGCCCAACAATTATGCTAGGCCAGCCAGACCAACAATTACTTATCACAACGAATATCAGTCTCAAATGGACATCCCAAGAAGAATATATGAGTCAAAGAACTCCAATAATAATAATAATGAACAAAAATACAGAGAAGTGCGAAAACAACTGACACTCCCAAAGATCCGGAGTCACAAGTCTAGAGCCTCTAACAAAACCCAATAGAAATAGAGAATACTGTATAGAAATACTCTAGTCGGAATATAAATAACAACTGGAAAGAGGAGGAGAAGCTAGGTTCTGCGAACGTCGGCAGCTACCTAAGTAACTCGGTGTGACTATGCAACGCTGGAAAAGCCTGCCTATCCCTCCTGTGTACCTGAATCTGCAAAAAAAGGTGCAGGAGTAGGGGTGAGTACTAAGTACTCAGTGAGTAATAAATATACAAAAGCAGCTGAAACTAGGAAATCCACATAATACCACAATATGAAGCTAAACTACAGTCTGAATCTCCTACGAACTAGCATCAACAGTACAATACAGCTGCCACAGAATAATTCAACAAATAAAGATGCAATACAATGCACATAACCGCTACGGTGTGTAGCCCGATCTATTTAACGTCGACGGCGCTCACTGGGGTTGTGTACAGACTCCGGAGCGGCTCCTACAGCCCAAGCGCAAATACCGCTGCGGCGTGCAGCCCGATCCTCATATCATAATAACCGATGCGGCGTGTAGCCCGATCCATCATCATTCCACAATAATCAGATAAGTCACAAAACAGTTCATTTTTCTTAATTCCAGTTCCTAGTTCAAAATTTATGAAATTACTTTAATTTTCATTTAATTTGCAAAAGCCGGTAACTTAGCATTTCAATACTGTGATTTCAATTTCCAGGACTGAGATCAGTGCTTAAGCAAGTATAACTACCACATAAATCTTATCCCCTAAGGATACTACAGGTCGGCACAAGGCCCCAAACTAGGCTTACAACCCACAAATATGTCAAACACAGTGTATTTCCATCACTAATAGCATATTATCCATATCCGGGATGGACCAAGTCTCAATCCCCAATCACAATCAAACCCGCACCTGCCACGGTGTGCGAGCCACGCCCTACTAACGTCACAATGTGCTAAGCCGGGGTTTCAAACCCTCAGGCTACCATATATACAAACTACTCACCTCTAGCCGGTCGTAGACTCGTCCGCATGCCCTTCCCTCTGGAATTTGCTGCCTCGTGTGTAGAATCTATTCAAACCACAATAATTGTGTCATTTACGGGTCAAATAAACATAACCCATTTCGATTTACATGAAAAACTCATAATTACGCTAAGTTGGTAAAAACCCGACCCCGAGCCCGCTGTCCGAAAAATTCAGAAATTTATACCAATGCGATCCTCGTCTTGCCACGAGTCCGTGCATATAAAATTTATCGAAATCGGAGTTCAAATGGCCTTTCAAAACTCAAAATCCCGTTTTCAATACCTAGGCCACAATTCTTCACAATTTCTACCCAAATTCATGAAGATTGATGTTAATTCAACCATAAAATTATGTTTTTGAGCCAAGAATCTTACCTCCGATGAATACCCGATGATATCTCAGTGTTTTGCTCGTGTTTTCTTCTCTCTAGGGTTCAAGATTGTGTTTTTGGGGTATAAACCCGCGAGCCCTCTGTTCTGTGATTTTTATTTCACTGACAACAATTTAACCCTACGCGATCGCGACTCGCCTCACGCGATCGCGATGTTCAAAAAGCCGGCCTCACGCGATCGCGTCTCTCCTCCTGCGATCGCGTAGCACAAATTCCCTGGACCCCATTTCTCTCCTACGCGATCGCATAGGTACTCATGCGATCGCGAAGGCTACCCGGTTAACTCTACGCGGTCGCGACTGTTGCTCCTGCGATCGCATTGGTCTAGCCCCTAACCCTACGTGATCGCGTCCCCCACCCCGCGATCGCGGAGAGCAAATTCTTGCTGCATTTATGACAGCAACCAGCCTTCTCCTTTTTCCCAAAAATGGTCCATTTGGACCCCCGAATTCCTCCCGAGGCCCCCGGGACCCCAACAAAATCCACCAACATACTCCAAAACATGATACGGACTTGTTCCAATCATAAAAATACCATCCTAAACATAAAAATCACCATTTCTACACGGATTCAAGCCTATGTTTCTTCAAAACTTTCAAAACTAACATTCAATCCAAAACCCGATCAAACAACGTCCGAATGACCTGAAAATTTGCAGACATACCCAAAATCACATAACGAAGCTATAGAAATTGTCGGAATTCCATTCCGACCCCCGGATCAAAATCTCACCTAGCATCCGGTTTTCGCCAAAATTCAACCTTCGCCAATTCAAGCCTAAAACTACACCGGACCTCCGAATTCTATTCCGATTGCTCTCCTAAGTCATAAATGATCCCCCGAAACTAGTCGAATCATCCGAATCCGATTCCGAGCACTCTAACTCAATAGTCAACTCTAGGTTGACTTCCCATATTCAAGTTTCCTTCAAATATGCTATTTGCCTCATCTTCAACCCGAATCACTCCTAACTCACCCGATATACTCAAATATTGATATGAAAGCATAAGATATGTAAATGCAAGGTAACGGGGTGGTAATTCCCGTAACGACAGGCCGGGTCGTTACATTCTCCCCAACTTAAACAAACGCTCGTCCGCGAGCGGGTTAAGAAACATACCTGGAGCATCAAACAAGTGAGGATATCTGCTCCGCATCTCCTGCTCAGTCTCCCAAGTTGCTTCCTCCACGGACGACCTCTCCACTGCACTTTTACTGAAGCTATGTCCTTGGATCTCAGCTTACGAACCTGTCGACCCAAAATGGCTACTGGCTCCACATCATAAGTCAAGTCCTCGTCTAGCTGTATCGTGCTGAAGTCTAACACATGAGACGGGTCTCCGACATTCTTCCGGAGCATGGATACATGGTACACCGGGTGAACGCCCGACAAACTAGGTGGCAAAGCAAGCATGTAGGCCACCTCCCCAACTTTCCTAAGCACCTCAAAAGGTCCAATAAACCTAGGGCTCAACTTCCCTTTCTTCCCAAACCTCATAACGCCCTTCATAGGCGAAACCTTCAACAACACCTTCTCACCCACTGAATAAGACACATCTCGGACCTTCCGGTCCGCATAACTCTTCTAACGCGACTGAGCTGTGCGAAGTCTCTCCTGAATCACCTTCACCTTGTCTAAGGCATCCTGAACTAACTCTGTCCCCAACAGTCTAGCCTCGCTGGCCTCAAACCAACCGACCGGAGACCTACATCGCCTCCCATATAAAGCTTCATATGGTGCCATCTGAATGCTAGACTGATAGCTATTATTATAAGCAAACTCTGCAAGAGGCAAGTAATCAGCCCATGAACCACCGAAATCAATGGCACAAGCACGCAACATGTCCTCCAATATATGAATAGTACGCTCAGACTGCCCATCCGTCTGTGGATGAAATGCTGTGCTCAGCTCTACCTGTGACCCTAACTCTCACTGAAATGTCCTCCAGAACTGAGAAGTGAACTGGGTACCTCTGTCCGATATAATAGAAATGGGAACTCCATGCAATCTCACTATCTCATTGATGAATATCTCTGCCAACCGCTCTAAGGAGTATGTAGTACACACTGGGATGAAATGAGCTGACTTGGTCAACCTATCCACCACCACCCAAACTGAATCGAACTTCCTCGCTGTCCGAGGGAGTCCACTAACAAAGTCCATAGTAATCCTTTCCCACTTCCACTCAGGAACATCAATACGCTGGAATACACCACCAGGTCTCTGATGCTTATACTTGACCTGCTGACAGTTTAGACACTAAGCCACATGGCTCACAATATCTTTCTTCATCTTTCTCCACCAGTAATGCTGCTTCAAATCCTGGTACATCTTCGCGGCTCCTGGATGAATAGAATACCGCGAGCTGTGGGCCTCCTCCAATATCAACTCACGAAGGCCGTCAACATTGGGCACGCATATCCGGCCCTACATCCGCAATACACCATCACTATCAATAGTGACATCTCTGGCATCATCATGCTGAACTCTGTCCTTAAGGACAAGTAAGTGTGGATCATCATACTGGCGCTCTCGGATACAATCATATAAAGAAGAATGAGCTACTACACAAGCCATCACCTGATTGTGCTCAGAAATATCCAGTCTCACCATCTGATTAGCTAACGCCTGAACATCAACTGCAAGGGGTCTCTCCCCAACTGGAATATACGCTAAACTGCCCATACTAATAGCCTTCCGCTCAATGCATCAGCCACTACATTGGCTTTCCCGGGATGGTACAAGATAGTAATATCATAGTCTTTAAGCAATTCAAGCCATCTCCGCCGCCTCAAATTTAGATCTTTCTGCTTAAACAAATGCTGAAGGCTGCGGTGGTCCGTATATACATCACAAGATACACCATATAGGTAATGCCTCCAAATCTTCAAGGCACGAACAATAGCAGCTAACTCCAAATCATGAACATGGTAGTTCTTCTCGTGGGGCTTTAGCCGACGAGAAGCATATGCAATAACTCTACCCTCTTGCATCAACACACAACCGAGCCCAACTCTAGAAGCATCACAATACACCGTATACGACCCCGAGGCCGATGGCAACACAAGCATCGGAGCCGTGGTCAAAGCCTCCTCGAGCTTCCGGAAGCTCTCCTCGCATTCATCGACCACACGAATGGAGCATTCTTCTCGTGTCAACTTAGTCAACGGTAAAGCAATAGATGAGAAACCCCGAACAAACCGGCGATAATAGCCTCCTAGCCGAGGAAACTCCGAATCTCGTAGCCGAGCAGGTGTCCGGGCCACTCTCGCACCGCTCGACCTTCGCGGATCAACCCGAATACCATCACCGGACACTACATGTCCCAGAAAAGTCACAGTATCAAGCCAGAACTCGCACTTAGTGAATTTCGCATAAAGCTTCTCTTCTCTTAACCTCTGCAACACCACCCTCAAGTGCCGTGCATGCTCCTCCTGGTTGCGTGAATACACCAGAATATCATCAATAAACACAATCACAAAAGAATCAAGGTACGGCTGTAATACACTATTCATCAAGTGCATGAATGCAGCTGGGGCATTAGTCAGCCCGAAAGACATCACCAGGAACTCGTAGTGCCTATTTCGCGTCCTGAACGCTGTCTTCATAATATCTGAGTCCCCGATCTTCAACTGATGATAGCCCGATCGAAGATCAATCTTAGAAAATATACTAGCTCCCTGGAGCTGATCAAATAGGTCCTCAATACGAGGCAATGGGTACCTATTCTTCATTGTTACCTTGTTCAGCTACCTGTAATCAATGCACATTCTCATCGTGCCATCTTTCTTCTTCACGAACAACACCGGTGCACCCCAAGGTGACACACTCGGGCGAATCAAACCCTTATCTAAGAGTTCCTGAAGCTGCTCTTTCAATTCTTTTGGCTCTGCTGGTGCCATGCGATAGGGAGGAATAGAAATGGGCTGATTGGCCGGCACTAAGTCAATACCAAAATTAATATCCCTGTCAGATGGCATGCCCGACAGGTCTGCTGGAAATACATCCGGAAACTCCCTCACAATGGGGACCGAATCAAGACTGGGTGTCTCAGCCTCAACATCTCTAATGAAGGACAAATAAGATAAGCAACCCTTCCCAATCATTCGTTGGGCCTTTATGTAAGAAATCACCCTGTCAAACACATAATCAGTCAAGCCACGCCACTCGATCCTCGGATTACCCGGAATAGCTAGTGTGACTGTCTTGGCATGATAGTCTAGAATCGCATGGTAAGGAGACAACCAATCCATGCCTAGAATCACATCGAAATCTACCATGCTCAGTAGTAATAAATCAACTCGGGTCTCCAGACACCCAATAGAAATAAGACAGGATCGATATACCTGATCCACAACAACAGTATCCCCCACTGGGGTAGACACATGTACGGGCAAAGCAAGAATACCACGGGTCATACCCAATTGATGTGCAAAATAAGTAGAGACATAAGAATAGGTGGATCCGGGATCAAATAAGACAGAAGCATCCCTGTGGCAGACTGAGATAATACCTAAAATGACCGCATCTGAAGCACTAGCATCCTTCCTATCCGAAGAGCATAGAAACGAGCCTGGCCTCCACCAGTACGATCCTCGCCCCTAGGGCGACCTCTGGATACCTGGCCACCAGTCCTAGCCGACTGTGCTGGCACTGAAGAAATAGGAGTAGAAGACGAGGGTCGATCCCTCTGCTGAGACCGCTTACGAAGCCACTGAGGACACTCTCTCCTGATATGGCCCAAGTCACCGCACTCAAAACAACGGCCTGAAGATGGAAGAAGGGGCTGCTGAGGACCCCTCGCTACAGATGAACCCTGTGCTGAGGAAGCAGGAGCAGAGCTCTGAGCTGGAAGAGCACTCAGTGCAGGCTGACTCTGCTGACGGCTCTGCTGACCCTGATAACCCTGATGGCCCTGACGACCACGATCTGATGAAACCCCACTGGACTCTGCACGTCCAGACTGATGAGACCTGAAAGAACGACCTCTGCTATGCTGAGATTGGCCCCTAGACGGAGCACCACTGTAACTGCCAGTACCACGAGGCCTCTTAGCCTCTCTCTCCTCCCGCTCTCTGCGGCGATCTGTCTCAATATGACGGGCAGCATAAACCACCTCCTCGAAGGTAACTGCCGAAGCTCTCTCCCTGGTCATCAATATGCGGATGGGATAAATAAGGACATCAATAAATCTCCGGATCCTCTCTCTGTCCGTAGGAACCATCCACATGGCATGACGGAGCTAGCTGTGTAAACCTCAACTCGTACAGAGTCACTATCATATCTCCCTACTTCAACCACTTGAACTGCCAACGCAGCTTTTCCCTTTGCGACTGGGGCACATACTTCTCCAAAAAACCGTGGAGAACTGCTGCCAAGTGAGGGGCGCTGCCCCAATAGGCCTACACCTCTCGATATCCTCCCACCAATGAAAATGCAGGCCCTGAGAACTGGAAGGTAGTAAATGCCACCTCACTCGACTCTAAGATACCCGCAGTGCGAAGCATGCGCCGACACTTATCTAGAAAACCTTGGGCATCCTCACCCTCAGTACTACTATAAATCAGAGGCTGAAGTCTGGTGAACCTCTCAAGACGCTGCCGCTCATCGTCTGGCATAACTTGAACCACAGGGTCATGAATTGGCACAACCGGCTGAGCTGGAGCTGCTCCCGGTGTCTGCAAACCCTGAACAACCTGCTTTGGTGTGCGAGCAACGGGGGTCTGACAGTCTCCCCCTGCCTGAGAAGTAGCTGCTGTAGTAGAAGTTGCAACTACCTGGGCTAAGCTAGTACACACTGATAGGATCTGAGCTAAGGTCTCCTGGAGACCCGCTATCTCAATAGGCACTATCGGTGCCTGGACATGGGCTGCTGGAATGTCTGCAGCTAGAATCTGACCCTGAGCCCGATCAACTGGCGCTGGAAGTCTGGTCAGCTGGTGGGTCAGCAGGTGCTGGTACTGCTGCCCTACCTCTACCACGACCACGGCCTCTGGGTGCCAATGGTGGTCGTCCGCCACGTCCGCTAGCACGTGTTCTCGCCATCTGCGAGAGAATAGAACAAGGAAAAGTTTAGTTTCACAATAACATAAATTGCACGATATGAATCCAAGAAAAGTGAGGTTTTTCCTAAAGTTCTGTAGCCCTCCGAAGATAGATACGGACGTCTACGTACCGATCCGCGAAAGCCTACTAAACCGGCTCATGACTCGCCTGTGGTGTACAGCCATCTCAATGTCACGACCCAAATCTGGTCTTGATGGCGCCGAACAATTAAGCTAGGCCAGCCAGACCAACAACTACTTATCACATCGAATATCGATCCCAAATGGACATCCCAAGAAGAATATATGAGTCAAAGAACTCCAATAATAATAATAATGAACAAAAATACTGAGAAGTGCGAAAACAACTGACACTCCCAAAGATTTGGAGTCACAAGTCTAGAGCCTCTAACAAAACCCAACAGGAATAAAGAATATTGTATAGAAATACACAAGTCTGAATACAAAATAACAACTGGAAAGAGGAGGAGAATCTAGGTTCTGCGAACGTCGGTAGCTACCTCAGCAACTCGGTATGACTCTGCAAACGCTGGAAATGCCTGTCTACTGCTCCTAAGTACCTGAGTCTGCACACAAAAGGTGCAGGGAGTAGGGTGAGTACTAAGTACTCAGTGAGTAATAAATATATAAAAGCAGCTGAAAGTAGAAAATCCACAGAATACCACAATATGAAGCTAAACTACAATCCGAATCTCCTACGAACTAGCATCAACAGTACAATACAGCTACCACAGAATAATTCAACAAATAAAGATGCAATGCAATGCACATATCCGCTACGGCGTGTAGCCCGATCCATTTAACGTCGACGGCGCTCACTGGGGGTGTGTACAGACTCCGGAGGGGCTCCTACAGCCCAAGCGCAAATATCGCTGCGGTGTGCAGCCCGATCCTCATATCATAATAACCGCCGCGGTGTGCAGCCCGATCCATCCTCAGTCCACAATAATCAGATAAGTCACAAACAGTTCATTTTTCTTAATTCCACTTTCCCAGTTCATAATTTATGAAAATACTTTAATTTTTATTTAATTTGCAAAAGCCGGTGACTTAGCATTTCAATACTGTGATTTCAATTTCCAGGACTGAGATCAGTGATTAAGCAAGTATAGCTACCACATAAATCTTATCCCCTAAGGATACTACAGGTCGGCACAAGGCCCCAAACAAGGCTTACAACCCACAAATATGTCAAACACAATGTATTTCCATCACTAATAGCATATTATCCATATCCGGGATGGACCAAGTCTCAATCCCCAATCACAATCAAACCTGCACCTGCCACGGTGTGCGGGCCACGCCCTACTAGCGTCACAATGTGCTAAGCCGGGGTTTCAAACCCTCAGGCTACCATATATACAAACTACTTACCTCTAGCCGGTCGTAGACTCGTCCGCAATGCCCTTCCCTCTGGAATTTGCTGCCTCGTGTGTAGAATCTATTCAAACCACAATAATTGTGTCATTTACGGGTCAAATAAACATAACCCATTTCGATTTACATGAAAAACTCATAATTACGCTAAGTTGGTAAAAACCCGACCCCGGGCCCGCTGTCCGAAAAATTCATAAATTTATACCAATGCGATCCTCGTCTCGCCACGAGTCCGTGCATATAAAATTTATCGAAATCGGAGTTCAAATGGCCTTTCAGAACTCAAAATCCCGTTTTCAATACCTAGGCCACAATTCTTCACAATTTCTACCAAAATTCATGAAGATTGATGTTAATTCTACCACAAAATTATGTTTTTGAGCCAAGAATCTTACCTCCGATGATTACCCGATGATATCTTAGTGTTTTGCTCGTGTTTTCTTCTCTCTAGGGTTCAAGATTGTGTTTTTGGGGTATAAACCCGTGAGCCCTCTGTTTTGTGATTTTTATTTCACTGACAGCAATTTAACCCTACGCGATCGCGACTCGCCTCACGCGATCGCGATGTTCAAAAAGCCGGCCTCACGCGATCGCGTCTCTCCTCCTGCGATCGCGTAGTACAAATTCCCTGGACCTCATTTCTCTCTTACGTGATCGCGTAGGTACTCATGCGATCACGATGGCTACCCGGTTAACTCTACGCGGTCGCGACTGTTGCTCCTGCGATCGCATTGGTCTAGCCCCTAACCCTACGCGATCGCGTCCCCCGCCCCGTGATCGCGGAAAGCAAATTCCTGCTGCATTTATGACAGCAACCAGCCTTATCCTTTTTCCCAAAAATGGTCCGTTTGGACCCCGAATTCCTCCCGAGGCCCCCGGGACCCCAACGAAAGCCACCAACATACTCCAAAATATGATACGGACTTGTTCCAATCATAAAAATACCATCCTAAACATCAAAATCACCATTTCCACACGGATTCAAGCCTAAGTTTCTTCAAAACTTTCAAAACCAACATTCAATCCAAAACCCGATCAAACAACGTCCGAATGACCTGAAAATTTGCAGACATACCCAAAATCACATAACGAAGCTACAGAAATTGTCAGAATTCCATTCCGACCCTCGTGTCAAAATCTCACCTACCATCCGGTTTTCGCTAAAATTCAACTTTCACCAATTCAAGCCTAAAACTACACCGGACCTCCGAATTCGATTCTGATTGCTCTCCTAAGTCATAAATGATCCCCCGAAACTAGTCGAATCATCGGAATCCGATTCAGAGTACTCTAACTCAATAGTCAACTCTAGGTTGACTTCCCATATTCAAGCTTCCTTCAAACATGCTACTTGCTTCATCTTCAACCCGAATCACTCCTAACTCACCCGATATACTCAAATATTGATATGAAAGCATAAGATGTAAATGCAAGGTAACAGGGTGGTAATTTCCGTAATGACGGGCCGGGTCGTTACAGGATTTCATCGGGAAAACATTGGAGGTAAGTTTTATGGTCTAAATACACTATTTTATCTTAGAATCTTCATTTATTTCACTGAAAATGGAAGGATTAATGGGGGATTTTGGCTCTAAGCCTGGGCTATGGAAATCACCGATTTGAATGGGCAAACGGAGTCCGATTTTGATAAACTTTATATGCATGGACTCGTGTTGAGATAAAAATTCCGAAAATGTAACTTTTGTAATTTTTTTAGAAGAGTACCATAAGTCGGATTTTGACAACTTCGTGGGTTTGGGGGTAAATCGAGTTATTTCGATTGGGTTATGTCTATTTAGCCTATTTTGATGTATTCTTATTGATTTGGATCAGATTTGGCAGCCGAGGAGGTTGATTTGCGAGGCAAGCGCAAGGCGAGTTAGGACTTCTACCGATTCGAGGTGAGTGGTGTTAGTAAATGATGTACTGAGGGTTTGAAACCCCGTACTTGCACTATACAGTGCTATGCTGAGATGAAACACGCATCATTTGACGAGCGTGGTGGTATAGTGACTGGGATTTGGACTTGGTCCTTCCCGACTGATAGTTTACTGTGTATAATGACCGAGATTGAGCTTATACCTGTGTAATTGGGCTAGTAGACGTGTTTGGGGCCTTGTACTGATCTGTAGAGTATTAGGGAACCCTATAGAGCTAAGTGACCCTTATATCATGTTGGACACATACACTCAGCCGTATTCATAGTTGTATAGCATATTATGAGCCAGTACTAGATATATACTCTGAGAGAGACTACCTTGGGTGGGATTCCCTGTTCTAGCTGAGTGGGCCCGAGCGGCCAAGTCTAGATTGACTGAGATAGGGGCGAGGACGCGCTATGAGATATTATATATATATATATATTGGATCGGGATGCACGCCGCAGCACTATATATATTGGATCGGCCTGCACTTCATTTTCAATCCAAATCACTCCTAACTCACCCGATATACTCTAATACTGTTTTAAAAGCATAATATATGTAAATGCAAGGTAATGGGGTGGTAATTCCCGTAACGACAGGCCGGGTCGTTACACATTCTCAGTGAGCACTGGTGTATATTATGGGATCGTGTTGCGCGCCGCAGCAGTATAAATATATATACATATATATATTGGATCGGACCGCACGCCGCAGTAATACATGTGTGGATCGGGCTGCACGCCGCAGTATAATAGTGCTTGGGCCTAGGGAGCCCCTCCGAAGTCTATATACACCCCCAGTGAGCACCGTCGACGTTAAATGGAGCAGGCTGCACGTCGTAGCGGTATATCATTATACATATATACATGTATTTTGGATCGGGCTGCACACCGCATCAGTATGAGTGAGGGCTAGGTCAGTGTGGGATTATTGTGAGACAGTTGTGGACTCGAAATGGGCTAATCACTCGGAAGATGACTTACCTGTGAGGTTACCCTTAGAACTATTTAGTGATAGTACATGTGTTCTTATTTTTAGTTGTTATTTATTATTATTACTCATTGGGTTGAAATATACTCACCCCACTCCCCTGCACTTTCTATGCAGATCCAGGTGTTCAGGAGGGCAGTTGAGCTATCGCAGCTGCTATGTTACTGTTATTTCGAGGAGACTTCGAGGTAGCCGCCGGCGTCCGCAGGACCTGATCTCTTCCTCCCTATCATTTTTTTCATTTGCTACTCTACTTAGACTTGATTGTGTAGGATATTTTCCATCTGTAGAGGCTCAGACTTGTGACACCGAGATTGTTGGGCTGTATTTTGTGTATTTTGTTTCCGCACTTGTTGTTTTGCTATGAAAACAAGTAATTAACTTTAATCGATCAGTATTAATTAATAATTGACTGGTAATATGGTAAAACATGGTCGGGCTTGCCTAGCAATGTGTTGGGCGCCATCATGACCGGGGTTTGGGTCGTGACAACCGGTGTACAGTACTGTGAACAGTGCCCGACGCGGGTGAACAGTACCTCGTGTGAATAGTGATTTCGAAAAATGGTAGCATATCCGCGAGTTTGGTCATTTCTTCACCATTTTCAACCATTTTTGAGAGCTTTTGAACGGGATTGAAGGGGTTTCGACTGGGAATCGTTGGAGGTAAGTTTTATGAGTTAATTATATGTTTTTATGCAAGAATCATCTATGGAATTCATGAATTGGCTAAAAATCAAGAAAATAGGGTTTGGAGCAAAAACCTTAAATTTAGGATTTGAAGGACCATTTGTGGTCCGAATTGGGAGTTCTTGGTATGTACGGACTCGTGGCGAGACGTGGATTCCGAAAATGCAAATTTCGAAATTTTTCGTGACGTGGGCTCCGGGCTCAGGTTTTGCCAATTTCGTAATTTTGGGTATTTTTTGAGTTCTTTCGATTGGGTTATGTCCCATTAGCATATTATGATGTATTCCTTATAATTTTGGATAGATTGGACGCGCGTAGAGGCCGGTTTGAGGGGCAAAGGCATCGTGGGCTAGAATTCTCGCTGGCTCGAGGTGAATAATACTTGGGAATGATATCCTGAGAGTTTAAAACCCCGGATTTGCAAATCTTAGTGTTGTATTGAGGTGACTTGCACTCTGGACCTGAGCGTGGGGTAGAGCACCGTTGGGGATCGTGACTTGGTCCGTCCCGGTTGTTGGTTTTTACCGCGTATTTGCAAACAGTTTATTGTTATCATTATGATTTGGGCTAATTGCCATACTTGGGGCTTATTGCCGACTGTTTGAACTCTCTATGAACTTGATCTATCATCACTGTTTCCCTCACTAATTAAAATATGATTTGAACTCAGTCCGTGTGATTTACACTATTTATGAACTCAACTATATTTTACTCAAACTTGGAGTTTTAAACGATATTTGAATTATCATTTGAGCTGAGTATTATTGTTTCACTGATGCATGAGGGGCTTTTTGACTAATTTTGGACTGATTGGGGTCGAGGGCCATATGTGAGGGCATGGGGAGTGATTTGAGGGGGCTTTCAGGCCTCGAGTGATATATGAGCATATGTGTATACATGCATGGATCGGATTGCACGCCGCAGTAGCATATTGCATGGATCGGAATCCACGCCACAGTAGTATGTGGATCGGACTGCACGTCGCAGTATTATTGCACTTGGGCTGTAAGAGCCCCTCCGGAGTCTGTACACACCCCCAGTGAGCGCAGGTACCCAAATGGATCGGGCTGCACGCCACAGCGGGCATATGCATTGCATTCACGCATTTACTCCTGTTTGTACTACATGGCATGATATTTAGCACTCATATATCATTGCGCATACATACTGTTACTTGCCTTGTTGACCAGATACCCTGGTACTCTATATGTTAAGGAGTGCTGTGCCTAAGGAGCCGATTTATGAGTAGATTTGCTCTTATTGACCAGATACCCTGGTGTTATATTTTAATGAATGATGTGCCCAAGGAGCTATTTTGTGAGTCGACTTGCTCTATCTGATATAGTATTCATATGCTTGGCAGTTGGAAAAGAGAAAGAGGATATTTGTAAAAGAGATTTAAAAAAAAAGATTTTTAACTGATCTTGAGATTTTTCTAAATAATATTCACAATGTTACGACTTTTGTTCTCAAAGGGATTGTACTGTCTTGTATAGCATTTTGGTGTGCCCATACGCGTTTTCTTATCGCTCAATTATTATTCTCTTTTATTACTACTGAGTTGGAAGTACTCGCTTTACTCCCTGCACCTTGCGTGCAGTTGCAGATATTGTTCACCGTTAGCGGGTTATTAGCAGGGCAGAAGACCTTATGGTGGTAGTTGAGCAAGGTGATGGCTAGCGTTCGTGGCACCTTACTTCATCCTTGTATTCCAATTTTTATCTTGTATTTATCTATACATTGTTGGCCAGTAAAAGCGCCTTTACTCATTAGATGCTCGTGACTTGTGACACCCCGATCGGGTTGTATTGGGATGAAATCAATGGTTTTAATGCCAATGAGCTATATATTCTATTCATTCATATTTGATAGCTATTAAGGAGATGATTTGGGGTTGTTGGCTGGCCTTGTCTTCACGAGAGGCGTCATCACGACCGGGTTGGGATTTTTGGTCGTGACAATTAACGTTGAAGTGCAGCTATTTTGCATGTTTTTGAAATTTTGTTCTCCAATAATTCTTAATCTCGAAGCTTAAAATGTGGGAGGGGTGAGATATACGGTACCTTAAATCAAAGAGGGATATATGCTGCATTAATTGTACCCTTAAAATACACTGTGGTATAGTATTGGTAATTTGGTATACTAAATGTAATTATATCAAACCTTAAACATTGAGGATAATACGATTTCCTATATGGTATAGGAATGTAAAAATTTCTAAATATTAGGGTATTATCACTTTTAGCCCGCGCCAAAAACTATTTACATTTGGTAGTCTAATAAGTGTATAAAAGTTGTGTATACTTTTTGTGTGTGTGTGTATTATATATAAGCACGAAGGCCCTTAGCGAAATATTGTTCATCCTTTTTACCCTTTAAAATTAGTTTTCATAATAGATAAAATTGTAATTTAAATTACTCTCCTAATATTTAAGACTTTGAAGTTAATTAAAATCTTCTATATTAAATCTATCCTTATTAAACTAGGTAAGAAGTTCTAATATTTAAGAATTAGTATCAATTAATATTTTTCCTTATATAAATTTTACTAATTAAAAAGGCATACTTGGTGTAATACCTATAAACCTAGACTTGAACGAGATTATATGCCTTCATTTGATTTTTAATTAAACAGAATATGAGGACATCAACTCACATATTCAATAAACATTATTTAATACAAGAACGTCAAAATAAAAATTATTTCTTTCTTTTATAATTAAATATGAATTAAAAATTATTATTTTAATCATAAAAATAATTAACCCATATTCAATTAAGTACCTAAAATAATATTTGATAGTATATTTAATCATACTAAACCGTACAAGCCTTAATCTATACTAACAAAATACGAAATCTCTAAAAAACTATTAATTGACATTTTACCTATAAAGATAAATTTATATTGAATAAAATATAATTTAAATATTTTATTAATATTTAGGACTTAAAATTAATTAAAATTTTACTTATTAAATCTTTTCTTATTTGAAACTATATCGAAAGTACACATATTTAGATCTTCCAAATGGATGATATATATAAAAAAATATCTAAATTAATATTCAATAACTTTTAACTATAATTTGCTTGCCCTATTAAATTTCATTTTTTCCATGTATTAAATTGCATGTTTAGTAATGTTTTTTTGCCCACATATTTTGACAAAGTTATGTAATTCATAAATTCTTTTTTCTTTTTACCTTATCCACTAGAACCTCACTCATGGATTGAAACATTTGAAGGATTACAAAGAAGACATAAGAATCAATTTTTAAATTTATGTTATTTGAATATTTTTAAAGAATCATAATAAAAGTATATCTAATTAATCATCTCTTTTTCTTCTTGAAAGAACATGAGAATAACTTATGAAAAATATATTTAGAAATTTTTTTAAGTCTTCAAGGGTTATGTGCTTTATTAAAACTAAAAAGGAATGCACAATAACTTGTGAAATTTAATTGATAAAATTATAAAAATAGAACAAATTTTAATGTGAAGATAAGAATAATGATTGTGGACTTCTATGAATAAAGTTTTTTCCTTTATTGAGCTAGCTATACAGGATCAATATCCATCAATTTCATTACAGTATATTTTATTTTATATACTAAAAGTATATATAATTTTTGTACAAAAAATAATTTATTAAGATAAGAAACACGCGCAACGCGCAGAAAATAAAAATAAGTCTTTCCAATGTAAAGGATGCAAACTTGGAAGATTAGCTCTAAGTGAAATAGAACAACATTTTAAAAAATGTGAATTGAGAATAGACAATTGGGGATATAGGAAGGAAAATATTTTACAACATAAATCAAATAAATTTGATCAAATTTTTGAAGAAATACAAGATAGTTATGAAGAAATAGAAACCGAATCATTAATAAGTCTAAAAGAATTAATGGAGTCAACTAGTTCTAGTCCTGGTCCATTTCAAAGAACAAATCACCAAAGTACAGTAGATACCAGTACAAAAAATGTACCTAGAAGAAGGGTATATAGAATAGACCAAGAAACAAAAATAGAAAATGTAAAACCATCGGGAAAAAGAATGCATATAGAAGAACCTATAAGATTACAAGAAGGAGGAAGTAGGGTAAATTATGAAATATAGCAGCCCATGATCCACAAATGTGGAACTCGGTAATTGATCTATGGAAAGAAATAGTAGTAGCACTGTGATGACACAGCCCGTCATCATGTGAGTTATCATCCCATTTTCCCCATTATATGCTTGTTCATGTTTCAATATGTGTGTTTGGTGAGTTTGAGTCAATTCAGATCGAGCTTGGTTGGAAATGAGATAAATAGTCTCTTAGAAGAAGGAATAGTTGGGAAAAGCCAATCGGATATTGACTTGTGAGTTAGAGTAATCGGAATTGAATTCTGATGATTCGGTCAGCTCCAGGAGGTCATTTGTGGCTTATGAGAGTGATCGGAATTTAATTTGGAGGTCCGGTGTAGTTTTAGGCTTGAATTGGCTAAGGTCGAATTTTTGGCGAAATCCGAACGGTAGGTGAGATTTTGATCCGGGAGTCGGAATGGAATTCCGAAAGTTGCAGTAGCTCCGTTAGGTGATTTAGGAAATTCCTGCAAATTTTCAGGTCATTCGGACATCGTTTGGTCGGGTTTTTGATTGGATGTTGGTTTCGGAAGTTCTAGTTGAAACTTAGGCTTGAATTCGCTTTGATTCGATGATTTTCGTGTTTAATGGTGTGTTTTTATGATTGGACCAAGTTCTTATGATGTTTTGAAGTAGGTTGATGGTTTTGGTTGAGATCCCGGGAGCCTTGGAGTGAATTAGAACCTTCTTTCCGGGCATTTGGAACTTAGAAATTTTGCAGAAATTGCAGATTCTGTGCAGGAAATCCTAAGCCTTCGCGTTTGCGTGGCTCTGTCCACGTTCGCGTAGGCAAGGCAGGTTTGGTTAACGTGATCGCAGGGAGCAAAACGCGTTCTCGTAGTATGGAATGATTGACCATCGCGATCGCAAGGGCTGGGTCGCGTTCGGATAGAAGAACCTGGGGGGCCTATCAAGTTTGTTCATCGCGTTCGTGGTCGGAGTAAAGCATCGCGATCGCGTCGTATGGTATGCGTTCGCGTAGAGGAAAAATGGCTTGTTGAGAAGTTATTCATCACGAACGCGTGAGAGGCATCGCGTTCGCGTAGAGGAAAATTTTCCTGGACAGACCTGTTTTTATATCATTACCCCCGCGAGCAAAATCATATTTCCACCATTGTTGGTCATATTTTGAAGCTTTCGGACGGGGGATAAAGCGGATTTCAACCAAGAAGCGATTGGGAGTAAGTTTTTGAGCTAATTTACGTGATTCTTTTGAAGATTCATCATCTAAATCTCTGAATTTGGGTATAAAATTGGAGAAACTAGGGTTTGAATTTTTGATATTTCAAATTTGGATTTGCTAGGCCATTTGAGCTCGGATTTGGAAGTTCTTAGTGTGTACGAACTTGTGGCGAGATAAGGATTCCGAAAATATAAGTTTCATAATTTTTCGAGAAGCGTACCGAAAATGATTTTGACAACTTCGTGGGTTTTGGTGTAAATCGAGTTATTTTGATTGGGTTATGTCTATTTAGCCTATTTTGATGTATTCTTATTGATTTTGATCAGATTTGGCATCCGAGGAGGTTGGTTTGCGAGGCAAGCGCAAAGCTAGGACTTCTACCAATTCGAGGTGAGTGGTGGTAGTAAATGATGTACTGAGGGTTTGAAACCCTGTACTTGCACTATACAGTGCTATGTAGAGATGAAACACGCGTCATGTGCGTGGTGGTATTGTTACCAGGGATTTGGACTTGGTCCTTCCCAATGGATAGTTTATTGTGTATCATGACTGAGATTGAGCTTATAACAGTGTAATTAGGCTAGTAGCCATGTTTGGGGCCTTGTGCCGATCTGTAGAGTATTAGGGAAGCCTGTAGAGCTAAGTGACCCTTATATCATGTCGGACACATACACTCAGCCGTAATCATAGATGTATAGCATATCACGAGCCAGTACTAGATGTGTACTCTGAGAGAGACTACCTGGGGTGGGATTCCCTGTTCTAGCTGAGTGGGCCTGAGAGGCCAAGTCTATATTGACGGAGATAGGGTCGAGGACCCGTTGTGAGGTATTTATATACATACCGAATCGGGCTGCACGCCGCAACATTATACATATATATACATATATATTGGATCGGGCTGCACGCCACAACATTATATATATATTGGATCGGGCTGCACGCCGCAGCGCTATATATATTGGATCGGACTGCATGCCGCAGTGATATATATGTGGATAGGACTGCACGCCACAGTGATATATATGTGGATCGGACTGCACGCTGCAGTATCATAGCGCTTGGGCTGAAGGAGCCCCTCCGGAGTCTGTGCACACCCCCAGTGAGCGTCGTCGATGTTAAATGGATCGGGCTGCACGCCGCAGCGCTATATATATTGGATTGGGCTACACGCCGCAGCGCTATATATATATCATCGGGCTGCACGCTGCAGCGCTATATATATGTTGGATCGGGCTGCACACCGCATCGCTAAACATATTGGATCGGGTTGCACGCCGCAGCGTTATATATATTGGATCGGGCTGCACGCCGCAGCATTTTATGTATATACATATATGTTGGATCGGGCTGCAAGCCGCAGCAGTATGAGTGAGGGTTAGGTCAGTGTGGGATTATTGTGAGACAGTTGTGGACTGGAAATGGACTAATAACAGGGGAGATGACTTACTGTGACGACCCGGCCCGTCGTCACGGGAATTCACCACCCCGTTATGTGGTAAATACATGTTTTATGATTTTATATCAGTGTTAGAGTCTATCGGGTGAATTAGGAGTGAATTGGATTGAAAATGAGGCATATAGCCTTTTTGAAGGAAACTAGAATAAGGAAAATCAACCCGGAGTTGACTATTTGGTTAGAGGGCTCGGAATCGGATTCTGATGATTCGGTTAGTTCCGGGAGGTGATTTGTGACTTAGGGGAGCGATCGGAATTTAATTTGGAGGCCCGGTGTAGAAATAGGCTTGAATTGGCTAAGGTTGAATTTTGGCGAAATCCGAACGGTAGGTGAGATTTTGATCCGGGGTCGGAATGGAATTCCGACAGTTGCAGTAGCTCCGTTAGGTGATTTTGGATGTGCCTGCAAAATTTCAGGTCATTCGGACGTCGTTTGGTCGGGTTTTTGATCGAATGTGTAATTCGGAAAGTTTTAAGAAATTTAGGCTTGAATTCGTGTAGAAATGGTGATTTTGATGTTTAGTGTGGTGTTTTTATGATTGGAACAAGTTCGTATCATGTTTTGGAGTATGTTGGTGGTTTTCTTTGGTGTCCCGGGGGTCTCGGGATGAATCCGGGGGTCCAAACGGACCAATTTGTGCCAAAAGGCACTGCTGTTCTGCTGCAATAATTGCAGAGAATTTTTGCTCTCTGCGATCGCGTGGATTTGAATGCGATCGCGTAAGGCAGCGGTTGGGTGTATCGCGATCGCGTGGTGATGTCTGCGATCGCGTAGGTCAATGGCGGAATGCAGTGCGATCGCGTCTGGGTTCACGCGATCGCGTAAGGTCAAGTCCGGATGCAATGCGATCGCGCGGCTGGAGTTGCGATCGCGTAGGGATCTTTTGTTGTTCACTGCGATCGCGTGCCAAAGGCTGCGATCGCGTAGAGGAAAAATCAGGCCCCAGGGATTTATGCATCGCGATCGCGTGCCAAAGGCTGCGATCGCGTAGGGTTAATTGGCCTGGCAGTGAGTTTAAGTTCAGAACACAACCAGTCGCGGGTTTCATACCCCAAAACGCCATTTTTGAGTTCCAAGAGAAGAAATTGACGGGAATTGTTGGGAATTCATCGGGGATTCGTTGGAGGTAAGTTTTGTGGCTTAATTACATCATTTTAACATGAAATCCTTGGTTAAATTTCCGTAAATGGAAGATTAAAGGTGGGTTTGAGCCCTAGGCCTAAATTGAAGAAAAACACCGATTTGAGTGGGCAAATGGAGTCCGATTTTGGTAAATTTTATATGCCTAGACTCGTATCGCGATGAGGGTTCCGAATATGTGATTTTTGTAATTTTTCGACAAGCGTACCGAAAGTCGGGTTTTGACAACTTTGGGAATTTTGATGTAAATTGAGTTATATTGATCGGGTGTCGTCCCATTGGCCTAATTTGTTGTGTTTCTACTGTATTTGATCAGATTCTACGCGTGCGGAGCTTGATTCTCGTGGCAATGGCATTGCGGAGTAGTCGTCGCGCCGTATTGAGGTGAGTAATAGATGTGGGTGATGACCAGCGGGTTCGAAACCCCGGTATACCACTTTGTGACGTTGTATAGCGGCGAGACACGTACTCTCTTGCGAGTGCGGGGTCGATTGTGATTGGGGACTATGACTTAGTCCGACTTGTTGATACCGTATTGTGATATTAGGCTATTCTTGAGCCGTTGAACCTCCTTCTCGGATGGTTGCATATTATATATCGTGATATTGGCCACTCTTGAGCCGAGGAACCCTCTTCTTGGGAGGTAGAGTATACTTGTGGGCCATGAGCCAGTTATTTGGATCCCGCGAGGATCGTTATCATTGTCTTATCATATTGACATGTTAGTTACTACCAATCCGTAGCTATTTCTGTTATCATGCTATTTCCAATCTCTGGAACTTGATATTACTGTTTTCAACTGAAAAATGATAAAAGATGTTTTCAAAACTACTTTTGAGCCCGCGAGGTTGTATTTGCATATTAGCTGACTGGTAGTGGATCGGGCTGCGCGCCGCAGCGGTATATATGTTGGATCGGACTGCACGCCGAAGTAATATTGTGCTTGGGCTGTAGGAGCCCCTCCGGAGTCTAAACCCCCACAGCGAGCACGGGTACCAAATTGGATCGGGCTATGCGCTGTAGCTGTCATATCATGCATTGCATTGTATTTAGCTATATCTGATAGTTGTTATACTGTTTTGCTGGTACTTGTTGGTACAGGTACAGTCGATATTGATTCTGTGACAGGGTATTTGATTACAGCTTTACATAGTGTTTTATTGCGGATTTCTTATCTGCGCTGTCTTACCCTTGTTTATTACCACTGAGTCTGGCAGTACTCATTTTACTCCCTGCACCTTGTGTGCAGATCCAGGTACCTCTCAGCAGTGATCCGGTAGCTGTGCGAGGCGACGCTTGTGGATATTCGAGGTAGCTGCAGAGTCCGCAGGACCCGATATTCCTTCTTACTGTTTTGATTTTGTATTGGCTTTCCTTTCCGCACTTGGTATCCTGTAAACCTTTATACACTCATGTTCAGTAGAGGCTCATGACTCTTGACCCTTCGGTCTATGGGAGTTAGTATATTTTGGGACTTGGTTTCCCCGCTGTTGGTATAAGTATTACTGTTGTTTCATATTTTGAAATGCTTAAATGGGTTAAAGAGAGCTTCTAGCTCCGTTGTTGATATTGATTGGTCAGGCTGGCTTAGCAATGTGCTGGGCGCCATCACGACCGGATTTGGGGTCGTGACACTTACCTGTGAGGTTACCCTTAAAACTGTTTAGTGATAGTACAAGTGTTCTTATTTTCAGTTGTTATTTATTTTTATTACTCACTGAGTTGAAATATACTTACCCCACTCCCCTGCACTTTCTGTGCAGATCCAGGTGTTCAGAAGGGCAGTTGAGCTTTCGAGGAGAATTCAAAGTAGCTGTCGGCGTCCGCAGGACCTGATCTCTTCCTCTCTATCATTTTTGTCATTTGCTACTCTACTTAGACTTGAACTTGATTGCGTAGGATATCTCCATCTGTAGAGGCTCAGACTTGTGACACCGCAATTTTTTGTCTGTATTTTGTATGATTCTATTTCCGCACTTGTTGTTTTGATATGAGAACAAGCTATTAATGTTAATTGATCAGTATTAATTAATAATTTGCTGGTAATATGGGAAAATATGGCTGGCTTTGTCTTCACGAGAGATGCCATCACGACCGGAGCGGGGTTTGGGTCGTGACAAGTTGGTATCGTAGCCTAGGTTACATAGTTCTCACGAGTCATAAGCAGGTTTAGTAGAGTGCCGTGGATCGGTATGGAGACACCTGTGCTTATCCTCGGGAGGCTGCAAACCTTTTAGGAAACACTCATAACGGGCACCATAAGGCGAATGTGAGGTGAGAGAAGAATAAACGAAAGAGTCTTATTGGTGAAAACCTTAACGAGCACCATAAGGCGAAAGTGAGGAATATTTTAGATGGAAGAAGAAAAATAGCTAAAACAAGAAAGGTTTGGGTTGAAGGAAAGAGATGAAATCGAGGCAGCAACGATTCGATTGGACAGACTGAGTCGGTATTTAAATACATGGCATGGTCAAAGGAATCAGCCGTCATACCCAGATAAGTTCTGTCTTTTCTTCAAAATACCCTTACCCCTTCAAATTTATATTTCTGCATTTCATTGATCAAAACCAGTTGCCAGTTGAAAGCTAACTACCAGCTTCTCATGTTAAGAGGTGTAATAACATTGGGTCAAAGGAAAAGATAAAATAAAAAAGGTGGATGGCAATCAAGGCCGAGGGGAAATGAAAAGAAAAGAAACCAAAAAAGAAGAAAAGCAAAAGAGGATTACAAGCGAAAGTTGAAGAAAATCTGGCAATGAACTGCAAATCAGGATGAAACAAGAAGAGGCAGACGATGGAAGCAGGGCCAACAAGAATGCAAGTTGCTAACAATCATTTTATAACTAATAAGATTGTCCATTGATTTAGACAGGGACAAAAGATTCAAATTCTCACTAATCATTTTAAAGTGAACGTGACCAATGTGGGAGAAAACATCAAAAAAGAAACACAACAATAAAAAGGGGAATCCGTAGAGAAGGACTCACTCAGTTATCAGGAAACCTACCCGAACAGCAAGGGAGGTATTGTCTTTTCAAAATTGACATCCCAGTTATCAAACTGAGGGAATATTTTTCTGCATTTTTATTTCATGCATCAGGCGCCCACCTGGATAATCAGGGAATATTTTTCTGCATTTTCATTTCATGCATCAGGCGCCCACCTGGATGATGAGGGAATATTTTTCTGTATTTTCATTTCATGCATCAGGCGCCCACCTGGATAATGAGGGAATATTTTTCTGCATTTCCTTTCATGCATCAAGCGCCCACCTGGATAATGAGGGAATATTTTTCTGCATTTTCATTTCATGCATCAGGCGTCCACCTGGATAATGAGGGAATACTTTTCAGCATTTTAATTTCTGTTCAGGCGCCCACATGTATAAGAAGGGAATACTTTTCAGCATTTTAATTTATGTTCAGGCGCCCACCTGTATAACCAGAGAATACTTTTCAGCATTTTAATTTCTATTCAGGCGCCCACCTGTATAACGAGGGAATACTTTTCAGCATTTTAATTTCTGTTCAGGCGCCCACCTATATAACAAGGGATTACTTTTCAGCATTTTAATTGTTTTTCTAACATGAGTAACATCATAACACATAGAAAGCCTCACACTGGGGCAGAGGAAAAAGTTTTCTTTGTTTTTGTTTTTTGTTTTGAACAAGTATCGACCTAGAAGCAAGAAGCACATTTTGAAGTCACACAAAGGGATAGAAGCAGTATATCAGAAACAAGGAATAATCGAAAATCCACAAAAAAAAAGAAGGATTCAAATAAAGAGCAACATGCGATATGGAAAAGCAAGACAATGCATGAAGACAATACATAGATAGGATTTTATTGTAATTCATAAGATCAAAGCTCAGAATAGCTTCTTTGTTTTTATTTTTATCCCGGTGTAATAAGGAGTTAGTCAATGATTATAGCAACAACAACAACAACAGCAAGTCTTGGTAGTTTCAAACTACCAGACCTTCCCGAACTACACTGACCTGATTCCTGTTTAGCCCAAGATATGTAGGCAACCTCTGAAGCAGAGTGCGATCAAAAGGTTTTCAAAATGCTTCTTACGGAATATGCTAGTGGCTCTCATTACTTGTCACTTATCTTTGCACTGAAACTCTTCGTGTTCCCGAGCAAAGAGGGGCAGCTGTGAGCACGTGATTTTTGCCCTAAGCAAATAAATTCCAATATAAATATACAAATAAATACAAAAATAGTTTTTGGTGTGCAATTGTGTGTTTTAATTAAAATACTTGTGTGTTTGTTTTTAAAATAAATTTTTGAAATTAAAATTACAAAAGAATCAATTAGAAAACATCACAAAAAATACGAAAAGTTAGAAAAATCAATAAAAATATAAAATACCGGAAAAACAAAAAGAAAATGGCAAAAAATATCATAAAATACCAGAAAAATCAGGAAAAATAGGAAAATAAAAGAAGTATAACAATTGAAAATAAATACAAAAAGAGAAAAATAAAATACAAAAGAAAATACCAAGAAAATAATTAAAATATAAGAAAAATACAAAAGTGTAATATAATTTTGGGCTGTGCAGTGAAATATATACACAATACATGAGCCAAAACATGTAATAGGCCCAAAAGACCAGCCGGTCTTCCTAAGCCACTGGCCAAACGACGACGTACAGTGCTATTTTGATCTTAACCGTTGATGAAATTAATCCAACGGATCAGAAAAGGCGGCTTAATTGAAAACCAAACGACACTGTATTTGAAATTAATCCTGGCCGTCCAAAAGAATGATCAGACGGAGGACAGTGAATCTTGTTAAGAGCTAAACGACACAGTATAATGAAATAATCCTGGCTATCAAAGCTTAAGCATCTAACGGATATAAAGCCGTCTTTCATTTAACTGAACGATGTCGTTTTAAAGGGAGAAATCCTGACCATTGATCTCAGTTGATCCAAAGGCCAGGATTACACGAGATCAAGGGTGTATATAAAGGCTCGTCTCTGTTCATAATCAATTCATTACATACACACTCGTATAACCATTGAAACCCTAGCTGCCTCATACCTTCACCCTTCTTCTTCCTTAGTCTCCCATGGAGACTGGCCGGATTGGCCTTGAACCAGTGCTGTCTCCGACTCAAACAACCACCAAACACCTCACCCCTAGCCACCAAACACCACAATCACCATAAAACCCAAGAAAACCAAAAGATCCCCTTTCTTCTTGAAAATCCGGTCGCTGGAACCCTAGCCGGCGACCTCAAAACTATGAACCAATCTTCAAGCTTTACACCATAGGACCACCTCGATGAGATCTTTCACCTCATATACCTGGCTGGTCTCGAATCTGGCCAGAATCCGTCGAATATAACAAAGAAGCTCGCCGGAACCCTACTCCGGCGAGCACCCAAAAACAAACCCTACCCCAATACCTCTGAACCAAGCCCCAGACCACCCCCTTACCCACCAAAACTCCAAAAAGAAGCCCCATCGGAAAATCTAACAGTCAAAGGACCTAAAGTCCTCAAAACTTTTGAAATCAAGAAATAAAGAAAGAAAGAAAGAAGAAATAAAGAGGAAAGAAAGAAAGAAAAGAAAGAAAGAAAAGAAGAAAGAAAAGAAAGTCCTAAAAGCTAAGATTTCTATCCCTATTTTCTTTTTCTTTGTCTGTCTTCTAAAAATGTTCTTATTGATATGATCTTGATATTCTTGTTAGCCTATCTTCTGCATGCTTTAGATCTACTCCTGTTTCGTTACACATGCCTAAATCTGTTATAATATTCTTAGGTTCCCTAATATGTATTATGAATGAATCATGGTTAAATAGGCTTGTTTATGTGTTTGTTCATCATGCCTTGTCTAAAGTTAAGCTTTGATTAATTGGGATTCAACCATTATCAAAATTTCTCTCTGAGTTCTAATTGATTGGAAATTGATTTACGATTAAGGCTATGTATGCAATATAACATGAATTGGCTATATTTGTAATTTGGTTCATCTGTGAGACCATTCGGAATCTTTGATGTTTTGCGATTTTGGTTATAGCTATAAAGATTTGTGGTTAGTTCTGAAAGCTAAAGTATGTATGGCTATTTCTGAAATGACTAAGTTTGTTTGTTAAAGTGGCTATCCCTTATATAAATTGGTTATGCTATTAAATGGTTAGTTTTGAAAACTTATTTCTGATTAGTTGACTGGTGTTAATAATGGGTTACATGTTAAATAAATGGCTATATGTTAAATAAGAATGGAGTCTGTTAAATATGGTCTAAATTTGAAAGGGATTTGGGGTCTAAATCTGGCTAAGTCTTAAAACAGTATAAAATTGGTCATTAGTTAAATAAGTCTTAAACCCTAATCTGCCAGATCTTAGTAGGTCGGGTAAATAAGAAAAACAATAAGGGTATAATAGGAAACAATAAATGACATTATTGAGAATTTAATAGAGCCTTTAGGGTTAGAAATGACTTTATTGCCTAGTATTCTTGAGATTAACTACAAAATAAAGGGTAAATTGGGCATAATGAAAAGGGAATCTTGAATTAAACTTAGCAAGTGAGGGTAACCTAGTAAAATACCCCTAATGGACCACCAAAGAATTACCTAGAACCTTCTAGTAAGGGCTGGAAGGCATCTCGACACACTTTCATGGTACTAATCTGTAAATAATAAAAAGAATAAGGGGAGGGGATTAGAAATAACTTATTTGAATTTCCCCCCAATTCCACCCCAAAATTAGTCTATAAATAGGCTTCTAGTAAGCCTGAAAAAGGGGTTCTAGATTCTGGGGTTACAACCTAGGGTTAGAATTCGAATATCTGAAAAACGATTCTAAGTTTTACATTCTGAAAAAAGGGTTCTGCATTTTTACAAAGAGTTCAGCTCTAAAATTCATAGTTGATTGCTTTGGGTATTAATCTGGGAGTTCCTGTTGGAGTCTATTATTCTTCAATTCTGCTGGATTCTGCTTGAGCTCTTCGATTCTACTTGCTGATTTGCTGGACTGTTGTACTTGGAATTCTATTTGCTGCTCTGTTTGCTGCTTTGTTGCTGCTACTTTGCTGACTATTCTTCATCCTCAAACCTAAACGCATAGACTATTTTGTGAATCAGGTACACTCTCATTTTTGGAGATGTATTCACACATTGTTTGAAGGAATGAAATCATATGAGCTGTTTTTTTTGGATGATTTACCTCTATTTTCCTTTCATTTTGAAATTAATATCTCTTAGAACTATTGTAATTTGTTAGGATGGATTGTAATAATTAACACTTATATGAAGTCGAGATGAAAATAGAGTAGATGGTATAGTAGTAATATATAATTAGATATAGCTATCATTTAGTCTAAGTTCGAAACAGGTTAACACTGAAATTAATTCACCTATTGAAACTGGTATAAACATATGAGTTGGTAATCAACTACTTTCGTTAATTAGGTTCTGATTCAGGAACGATTAGTCTATAAAAGGAAATAAGTAGATAAGTTAAAACTGCTTTGTCATTCAGTCTCATTTAACAATAATATAAGTTAGAATTTTGTAATTAATAATACTCCAAGCCTGTTCAGTTAGTATTATCATTACTGCTTAAGTACTTGAAATAAAAGTGTTAGTACTTAATTCCTGTTAGTGTCTTATTAGTTATTAGAATTTGTAGTTAGTATCAATTGACATGTAATCTGAAGCTTTATGAAATAAAAATGAAATTTATTGGTTTATTCTGTTGTTTGAAGAATGATTGTTCGAATTTTATGAAACTACAAGTCTATTGTACATTTTATTTGTTTATTCTGGGCCTGGTCGAGAACACAAGCCCAGATTCGACTAAATTAACTACTGGATCTCCAAGTGATGATACATGCATATACTAGGTTCCAGAAGCCAAATCACACATAATGGACTGATAATACAGTCCAGAAGTCCAGGCCTGGTAATAAATAATTAGCCTGGACCTAATAATAACAAATTCAGAAAATACCAAAAGTTATATCATGATTAGGAAAAAAAACAGAAATAGCAAATGTAGTATATGATAAGTTTGGACTTATAAAATAAAGGGATGATCCTCGTATTAAACGAAAAGACATGCGGGGCCCCCATATGGATTTTAATGTAAATATTAGATTCGGAAGGACCGTTTAGCGAATTTCACGGTCTTTTCTAAAGATAATAAGGCGTATACGTTATAGGCACGACTAAAATATACATTCGTAAATACGAGTGCACATTTATGTGACTCAAATCTCAAATCCCGGCGAAGCTGAAACGTATTAAAGTCACAGGCGACTGGTTGCGGTGTGACTCGATATGCGTTTTCGCAACGTTGCAAGTCGTTAAAATAACAAAACGGTACATTCACATTTATAAAAGCATATAAAGAAATCAAATAGGTCAAAAACAATAGTTGAGCGACCGTGCTAAAACCACAGAATTCGGGAGTGCTACCTTCTCCCGGGTTAACAGAATTTCTTATCCGGATTTCTAGTTTCGCGGACTGTTAAAATAGAGTCGAATTTCCTCGGATTCAAGATTAAACCGGTGACTTGGGACACCATTATTTTTTCAAGTGGTGACTCCGAAATCTAAATAAATCCCGTTCTGATTGTCCTTAAAGTGGAAAAACTCCTTCCCTGTTGTTATTATTATATTCTATCTCGGGGTGTATTAATAAATAACGGGGTATAATTTATTCTTCGGAAAAGTAGTAAAAAAAGGAGGTGTGACATGCATGACCTGATTAAGCGATTCTGATCAGTGGAGTTCAGACATATCCCAAGAGTGCATAATGAGGTTGCTGATGCTTTGGCTACTTTAGCATCAATGTTGCATCACCCAGACAAAATCCATGTTGACCCGTTACATATTCAGGTTCGAGATCAACATGCTTATTGCAACATGATAGAGGAAGAGATGGATGGCGATCCATGGTTTATGATGTCAAATAATACCTCAAGATGGGAATATACCCAGAGAAGGCAACTGGAGATCAAAAGAGAGTCATTCGACGATTGGAAAATGGATTTTTCCTCAGTGGAGGAGTGCTGTACAAAAGAACGCCAGAATTGGGTTTGCTAAGATGTATAGATGCTGGTCAAGCCACGATAGTAATGACAGAGGTACATGCTAGAGTGGACCCCATATGAGTGGATACGTATTGGCTAAGAAAATTCCACGAGTAGGATATTATTGGCTCACTATGGAGCGTGACTGCATCGGTTTTGTACGAAAATACCATCAGTGTCAGATACACGTAGATATTATTCATTCTCCGCTGACAGAATTGCATACAATGTCAGCGCCATGGCCATTTGTTGCCTCGGGTATGGATGTCATTGGACCCATCGAGTCGGCATCTTCCAATGGTCATAGGTTCATTCTGGTAGCCATTGACTATTTTACCAAATGGGTTGAAGCTAAAATGTTCAAGTCAGTGACCAAGAAAGCGGTGGTGGATTTTGTGCATTCCCATTCATCTGTAGATTTGGGATCCTAAAGGTGATCATCACGGATAATGGTGCAAATCTTAATAGTGGTTTGATGAAAGAAGTATGTCAACAGTTTAAGATTACACACCATAATTCCACACCATATCGTCCCAAGGCGAATGGTGTCGTTGAAGCAGCCAACAAAAACATAAAGAAAATATTGAGGAAGATGGTAGAAGGATCCAGGATATGGCATGAAAAGTTACCATTTGCACTGTTGGGTTATCGCACTACTGTTCGTACTTCAGTAGGTGTAACTCCTTATTTGTTGGTATACGAAACTGAAGCAGTGATACTAGTAGAGGTTGAAATTCCCTCCCGGCGGATAATCGCTGAGGCTGAGATTGATGATGATGAATGGGTCGAAAGCCGATTAGAACAATTAAGCTTGACTGATGAAAAGAGATTGGCAGTGGTATGTCATGGCCAATTGTATCAAAAGAGAATGGAAAGAGCGTATAATAAAAAGGTGCGTCCTAGGAAGTTTGAAGTGGGACAACAGGTGCTGAAGCAAATCTTGCCACATCAGGCCGAAGCGAAGGGCAAGTTCGCCCCGAACTGGCAAGGGCCGTATATTGTGACCATAGTGTTGTCTAACGGTGCTTTATGTCTAATAGATGTCGAAGGAAGATGCATCGACATGGCTATCAATTCTGATGTGGTCAAGAGATATTACGTGTAATTTCTTTGATTATAACTTTGGTTAATTTGTTTGTTTGTACTTGGTGTTTATCGGATAATGAAATGACGGAGGCAATTCTTTCTTCTATCCAAACACTTTTAACCCTTGCTTTCCCCCTTTTTTGAGCCTTACCTGTTCTTTCGTATCCCTCTCTTGGAATCGTTAGTGAAAACGAAAAATGAAAAATGATTGAAAAAAACATAACAAAACAGAAAAGAAAACAAAGGAAAGTCACAATAAATAAAGGAATATGAGTGAACTACGTTCGACCTGATTCCTCAAAGAGGATACGTAGGTGCCTCGTGGCTCGGTCATAGAGTAACAAAATCAAAGATTCCCCAAGGAGTAAAACTGGGGCAGAAGTTATGTTTTTTTTAGAAAGAATATGATTCCACAAGTTGTAATGTTCTACCCATTAAAGTTATATCCTTTTCTTTAGCCCCACACACAAAAAAAACATATTGATATCCAAAAAGACCTCCCGATCAGTATCCGAGAGGTGCCAAGTCATGCAAAGGAAAGCCAAGAATAACACCCAAATCCCCGAATGAATAGGGATCGTGTGCTGAAGGAATTGGTAGCCAAGGGAACCCCCAGTAGAGAGAATCTTGTTGATAACACTCCAGTCCCCAGCAGAGAAAGAGACAAAATGAGAGAGTCTTATCGGTGAAAACCTTCACAGGCACCATAAGGCGACGAAAGCTGAGAGAAACAAAATAAGAGAGTCTTATCAGTGAAAACCAAAGGCACCATAAGGCGATGGGAGTTTGAGATAAATGAGAGAATCTCATTAGTGAAAACCTTTTGAAGGGCACTATGAGATAGCAAGGTAAGATTGTCGAAAAGTGTCCGCATTCGGCGAAGAATTGGATGCCTGTTTGTCCCCAACAATATGAGGCTATCAGAAAATTGATTAATACAAATAGACTGGGTTGATTAATCCCAAAATGCACGACATGATCATTTGGATCGGTTATACCATTCAGATAAGTTCTTTTCTTTTTATTTTTCCCAACATCCGTTCAGAAAGGTTTTTCTTTTTATTTTTTGCAATCATCATTTTTCGTTTAAAGACTTTCCTTTCAGCAATTTGTTTTGAGAAAGAATTTTTCAGAGCTTACTACCAGTAGCCAAAATGGTACAAAGCAAATGTGAGTAGGCGCAAGATAAAGCCATAAGTTGAGAAGACGTTTTGTTGTAGGACCAAAACGATAGGTTGGTCGGAAGGTTCGGAGGAAGTACGGAGTAGGTTGGAAAATAATAGTGGAGGAATTATGATAATAATGATCATTGGGAAGAAGGAGGTTTCTGAGTAGATTATTGACCAAGGGGGTCAGACAACACAGAGAAAAGAAGGGAAAAGAAAAGAAAAAAATATCATCTGCAGTAAGAATATCATCCCCAGCAAATAACAGCGTTCCCCCAACAAGTTTAGAGAGCGCAGAGCAAGGAAAAGAAAGAGGAAATACCATCCCCAGCAGGAGTGGCACGACCACTTGCCACATTTTAAACTAACAAATTTTTCTTTGATTTGAAGCAGGAAAATGAGAGGTTATTGGTGAAGGAAAGACAGGCCACAAAGAAGATTATCAAACTGGGGTAGAAAATTTTCTCTCATTACGAAAATTTTCTTGAATCAAATACCCAGTTAAGGAAGATGGAAGATAACACAAGTTTGTGAAGGAAATGGAATTCCCAGCAGTTTACGGGAAAAAGGCGATGCGAAGTTTTGGAGAAAAGTAATCTTGATAGAAGCGAGATAGCCCGAGTTTTAAGGATTAGTGATCTTTAAACCAATGTTATCCCCAGCAGTGTTGAGAGGAGGAAAGCAACAAGCGTTAATGGGAGCAGTTGTATCCCCGACAGACAAGATACAAAAACGAGACGCGAAACGGAAAAGCTAAAGGTCAGTGTCATCCCCAGCAGTTTTCAAAAGAATGAAGCGCCAGTTTTGAAGGGATGAAAAGTCCTCGACAGTGTTATCCAACAGCTTTCAAATGAGCGAAGCACAAGTTTTGAAGGAAGTTTTGAACAAAGGAAAGAATAAAAGAGATTCACCAACAGTGTATTCCCCAGCTGATAACATTTTAATCCCCATTAAATCTCGAGAGAAAATAAAAGTTTTGAGGGAAATAAAAAGGAGGGGAAGAAAAGAGATTTCCCCAGCGGTATTACCCCCCAATAAGTAAGTAAATAATTCTGGCGGTATAATCCCCAATAATTGAGAGGAAAGACAGCAGAAGTCTTGAGAGAAGCAGTTCTAAAAGGAGGCAATATAGGGATAAGGAAATGGTTCAAGAAGCAAAGGAAGACGACGGTAATAGAATGAAGTCTTAAATCATTGTTGAAGTCAGGTGCCCGCCTGAAGAACAGAATGGCGATTTATTTCCAGAGTTTATTGTTGAACTCAAGAGCCCGCCTGAAGAACAGAAAGGCATTATCTATTTTAAGTGGAAGTTTAAAATTATTGATTGAAGTCAGGTGCCCGCCTGAATAATGGAATGGCGATTTATTTTTCGGAGGTTGAAGCCAGGTGCCCGCCTGAAGAACGGAAAGGCGTTATGTTTTTAAGTGGAAGTTTAAAATTATTGATTGAAGTCACGTGCCCGCCTGAAGAATGGAATGGCATTTTATTTTTTCAAAGTTATGGTTGAAGTCAGGTACCCGCCTGAAGAACGGAATGGCGGTTTAGTTTTCAAGTTATTGTTGAAGTCATGTGCCCGCCTGAAGAATGGAATGGCGATTTATTTTCGGAATTTGTTGATGAAGTCAGGCGCTCGCCTGAAGAATGCAAAGGCGTTATCTCTTTAAGTGGAAGTCTTAAATAATTGATTGGAGTCAGGTGCCCGCCTGATAATGGAATGCCGATTTATTTTTGGACTTTTTGTTATTGAAGTCAGGCGTCCGCCTGAATAATGGAATGGCACTTTATTTTCCAAGTTGTTGTTGAAGTCAGGAGCCCGCCTGAAGAACGGAATGGCATTTTTAGTTTCCAAATTTGTTGAAGATAGGAGCCCGCAGAGAGAGCGGAAAGTCATACCCTTTTAATTCAAGAAGTCAGCAACCCACTAGGAAAGCGGAAGAGATAACAAAATCCCCAGCGTAAATCCAAATTCAGAAATCAGTAGGAAGGCAACAAGGGTCAGATGAAGGCAGTTCAGGTTTCGAAGGAAAATAATTCGAAGCTTACAAGAAAGAAGTAAGCAATTCAAGTTCGGCAATCAAGAGAAGCCAAGAGCTTAAGAAGAAACATCAGAGGAAACACAAGAGCAAGCAAGGCAACAAGAAACACATAAAGCACAGGTTGAAGACATAGATAAGATTTTACAATTCATAGAATATAATTTAGTCTAGCTTCTTATTTCTTACATGGTGTAATAAGGAGGTCAGTGAGCAGTAACAACATGCAACAGTAACAGCAAATGGCAATCCCATGGTAGTCCCAGCTACCAAAGCTTCCCGAACTACATTGACCTGATTCCCTTTTAGCCAGGGATATATAGGAGACCTTTTGAAGCAAAGGCTCGGTAAAATCTTTCAAAAAATTCTTCACACGGAGTATTCCAACGAGCAAAAATCGCTTGTATCTGCTCACTTTATCTTTGTATGAAAACTCTTTGTGTTTTCAAGCAAAGAGGGGCAGCTGTGAGCATGTGATTTTTGCTCTCACGACGATTACTCCAAAAAATTCAAAATAAAATAGTCTTGTGTCGTATTTGATTATGTGGATTTTCTGTTATCTTACTTTAGCGTTAGCATTTGTCTGTGTGTGTTTATTTGTTAAATTGATTAAAAATACAAAAATACGTGTTGCAGGCATTTAGGAATTAGTTGTGCATTTTTAAAAATTAATTAACCATAAAGTGGTTAAAAAGAAAATTACAAAAAATGCGCATTTTTGTTCCTTGTCATTGATTGATTTTATTTAAATGTGTAATTTATGTTAATTGTTTGAGTATTAATTAATAGGTGTGTAATTTCATTTCTTTTGATTTGTTTAAGGTATGCTTTAATTTAATTGTGGTTATTGAAAAATGGATAAAAAATGCAAAGAAATTAGGCCCAAACCAACATCATGACCCAACCCGTGGAGACCTAGTCTCATACACGTTAAAACGACGTCGTCTCCAGGCATTCCAACTGGACCGTTGATCAAATCAAATCTAACAATTCAGTTCAGCTCATTCATTAAGCCAAACGATGCCGTTCAAGGGCGTTTAATCTGAGCCGTTCACTTAGTCTCATCAAACGATCCCAGGCCATCCCAAGTACCCGACCCATTCAACCCCGGACCGACCTAGCCTCCCTTTAATCAAAACGATATTGTTTCCCTTTGACCAAGAGATCCTAGCCATGAATCACCCATGATCCAACGGCCAGGATCAAACTGTCTAAATCATATATAATCCCAATCCCTTACCCCACGCCCCCGAAGCCATACCCCCCCTTCTGCCTTCGTCTCTAACCTAGAGACATCCCTATAATGCCGCCCTACACCGCCCTATTTCGCCCACCGGAAATCGCCTCACGGCGGTTCCGGTGGTCCAAACAGCCACAACTTTACACCAAATAATCCCCTCAACCTCCTCGTTCCAACCATGATAACCATCAAACTCGTATCCATGCCGATCTGGTCGAATATCAGATCAAAAATCAACCCTAACCCTAGTTTACCCAATCGCTCCCAAAATCTCACCACTCACTCGCCTGACCTCCCTCGTCCCCAAATCACCCCTGTTATCCTTCGAATCAAGCTAGAATTGGTCGAATTTTAACTCGACTGATTGGACAAACCTTAGAAGAACCCCTAAGAGTTTGAGGTCACCACTAACCTTAGTCGAGTGTTCTTAGTCAAGAACACCCGATTAAGGTCCGTTTTGGCCTCAAAAGATCATGTCAGAACTTTGACTGTACGAAGTTCATTTATCTTCTGATTTGAAGGTAATTTGCATTGCTTTTTCTGTTATTTTTATCACTTTTTCTGTTTTGTGTTTGTTTATGTTAAGCTTGCTATTAGGTTTAGTTTTTTCATTATTTTTATCTCTTTCTCCCCCTGGACCTTTCTCTGGACCAATTTTCTTCTATCGATTAGTTAGTATTATGTTGTTTAAAGTACTTAAATAGTTCATGGTAGCTTATTGATTTCCAAGCAGGATTCTTTATTTCTTCTTCTTTGTTTGGTTGAAATGATTCGAAGTAGTCAATATCAATAGGTTTTGTATAGGACTGTGATTGATTATTGTTGTTGTCAAACCCTATTGTCTCAGAATGTTATGTTCCTCTCTCTTCATTGTTTATCATTGATAGTTTAGGATATTACAATATTCATTCATGTTTATTTGGATTGGAATTGTACTAGTTCATGTTTTGAATCTGTTTCAACCATGTTTAAAACTTTGCCCTATTAGTTTACTCCCATTATTGTTCTGAATCCTTACCTTATTGGTCCCTAAGTCCATTTTAAAATTGTTTATTGAGTTTTGTTCTCGGACTAGTGATTTAAATTAATTAGTTGAGTTGGTTATAGCTGTTGTAGTTTAATTGTTAAATCAGATGAATTTAGTTACAATTTGATTGGGATAAGATTGTGATTTCAGTAGTTTTAGGGGGTATTTTGGGAGTTAGATTAGCAATAATTAAGGCCAGCTAAAGGATTGAATAAGTCAAGGATAAGTGGGATTAAATAGTAGAGAGACAATTAATAATGGGAAATGATTTTACTGATTTTAAGGGTTAAAGATAAGTTAATTGATTGCCCATTAAGGCTAAAAATCAGCAGAAAAGGTGTCTTGAACGTATATAAAAGAGAGACAGGAGAATCAGAAAAGATAGGGACTATAAGAAAAAAAAAGAGCAGGGTTTGGGAACACACATAGATACAATATGAGAGGTTGATAGAGATAAAAAAAAGTTCCGGGAGAAAATAAGCTACAATAGAGAGAGTTAACGTTCTGAAAAATCTGAAAGCTTAAGAAGAATTCGAGTTGGTTTGACAATAATTTTGGAAAGTTTTTTTTTTCCTTGTCCAAACGCTTTGAAGATCGATTTCCTTCTTCTAAGTCCAAATTTTTGACTCGTTGAAGCAATCTGTGGAGAATTTAAGTGTTTTCAGTGGTTTGAACTAGGCTTTAATCTAGTATTTGAAATCTGATAACCAAGTAATAATCTGTTGGTTTCTGGGATAATTTCAAAGTTGGTTTGAGTTGTTATTGCTGTTGTTGATTCTAGTTTGTTGTTGCTGCTGTTTCCTCACTGATTTCCAATGTTGCTCTTTAATATCCAGGTACCATTCTAAGCTCAGTTGTTTGTAAAGTTGAGTCGAAGAATTAAACGCAAGACAACGTTAAGATGTAGTATTAATTGGTTTGTTGTTCTAGGCCCGAGCTATCGAGTTGTGATATGATAATACATTGAGTTGTTCTTAATTCGGACTCATTATGCCCGCTATTATCGTTATTCATTTCTTCAAATCTTGGATCTATATTGAGTTGAGATTCAGGTAAAATTAAGGTTGTCCGTTTGAGATTTTCGGGCAGATTCGATTTTTGGGTCGAGGTTCCATCGCTTCGTGTCCCTGTTGGTTCTTGGTTCGTTGTTCAGTACTTTGTTCAAGCATATCTCCATAGTCTGTGATTTTACTCAATTAAAAGAAGCAATTCTAGATTCAATTCTTGTAACTCTTACTTGTATTGCTGTGTTAGTTTCCAATGTGATATGAACAGCATGCTCTTATTATTTTGGTTTATGGTTGCTTTTCGAATGCCATGTTTGTTGTTTAGCTTAATTTGTTGGACGAATTATGATTGTTAAAATCGTTTATCAATCTATAGTCCAAATATTATTTGTTGGATTCATAATGTAAAGTTACTTTGGTTTATTCAAAAATTCTATAACAATTAAGCTTAACAGTTACATTGGTATTTTCACACATAGCTAGGACAAAGGAACGTAGTTCCATTTGAAAGAAGGTTTAAAATTTTTTGTGAATAAGAATTAAGAGAATAATTTGAACAAGTAGTTTATTTTAGGCACGTAATTAAATTATCGCGGCTATAGGAATGGATTTCGTGATGTAGTCGTGACATTAAATTTCGAGTTAGTTTGAAATCTGCAAACTTGTAGTTCACTTAGTTGAATGCTTTTCCTTTAATAAAATTGAGACGAGCCTCGCCAAATTAAATGCATAAATTACGGGGCCCTCATAAATGTATATATATTAAAAATACTTAGACTTTGGGATGAACCGTTTAGTGAATTGCACGACCTTCCCCAAAATAATAATGTGTTAGACTATTTAGGCGCGTATTTTAATAACATTAGCTCCCTAAACTCGGGTGTACATTTATGTGACCCAAATCCAAATCTCAACGAAGTCGAAATGTGTTAAAGGCCACAGGCGTACTGGTACGGTGTGGTCCGAAATACATTTTCACGATATTGCAATTCTTGTAAAATAATAATAATCACAAGCGGTTAAAAGTTGAAATTCGTACGTAGGTTTAACATATATTAAAATCAGATAATTTAGCCAAGTATAACAGTTGAGCTACCGTGGTAGAACCATAGAACTCGGGAATGCCTAACACCTTCTCCCGGTTTAACAGATTTCTTTATCCGAATTTCTGGTTTGCGGACTGTAATACAGAGTCCATATCTTCCTCGATTCGGGATTCAACCGGTGACTTGGGACACCATAAATCTCCCAAGTGGTGACTCTGAATTAATTAAATAAATATCGTTTCGATTGTCCTTTAATTGGAAAAACTCCCTCTACCACGCCCCCTGCGGGGTGCGGTAGCACCAAAAGGAGGTGTGACAAAGGGCACGCTTCATATGTGTTTAGCGACATCCAAAATTTTGAAGGTGCACAAAACATCTCTTCAGCGTTCATACGTAGTTACAACCATTTCAACTGTAAGACACCGGTTGGTGACTGAGAAGCCGCTTCGTGGAGCCTGTCATACTAACGCACGTTTTTGTAGAACCGAACTGATTTGCGGTTGGTCATGTAGTTAATGATATCTATTGGGGTTCGTGAAAGCCATTTATGTTGCCTATAAAGATGGGCTGAGGCATTTAATTCTCATATTCTCATTGTTTATCTAGGAGAGATTCTGAATAAGCTTTTCTTGCTGCTAATTCACCTTCATCTTTGTTCTTCGAACATTATAACTTACGTCTTGTCCATCAAACTGTGTTTCTATCTCATTAGTGAATCAACAATCATAGGTAGTTCTTCCCAAGTCATTCTTTCGACGGATCTTTCGGTTAACTCTCCGGTAGTTAAAGGGCCATATCCCACAATGGGAGGTGCAGAGCCGGTGGAGATCGATGAAGTTCCATCGGTCAATGAGATAGTATCTCTTCCCGGAGGCCTAATGACTAACTTCACTGTCGATAGTGGAGAGGATCAGGTGAATGAAGCCATGTTAATAGGGTAAATTGGGATGGCCCAATTACGGGAACAGGGGGTCATCCCCAATTATGCTGACGTTGTTCTTGCTAGAAGCGAGGAGAGGGTCCATACCGATCGCAGAGGATACTGCATCTTTTATGCCTATCCCTTCAAGTTAGGGTTTAATCTCCTTCTCCCAATGTTGGTGGTTGATTTCGATCGTTATTACGGGGTATGCCCGGGTCAACTTGCTCCCACTCTTTAAAAATTGCTAGCAATGTTTATCAAATATGCAGAACTGGTTGGTAGGGAGGTCACGCTGCAGCATGTGCTTAGACTTTATGCTCCCCAGAGAGTTCGCGGGTACCATGATTCAAGCGTGCCCTCGTGGGTCGAGGGGCCTGACTGTGAAACTGGATGACGAGGTCAACCCTCGCCCTTTTGAGCAATTCTTATACATCAGGACTGAACATTTAGTGGGGTGCCCCTCTGGGTTCCCAGAGGCTTGGAATCATGCACATAAGTTCTTTAATCGTCGAATTCTCTTTTCTACCACTCCTTACGCCATGTGCTCGTAAGCGTTAACTCGTGTCAATTTTGTAGCCGAAAATCTGACGTTGGATCTGTTAGCTGGGATGCGTGAGTGGGTTGAGGCCATGCTGCCACATACGGTGGGGATACGCACATGGGCATATTTCTGGGAGAGGAATGGCCGTAGGCCTATGATAGGTGAAAAGTTGATTTCTTCTTTTGTTCCACTTTGTTTCAACTCTATTCATCAACTTTGTTTTTCTGTGATCAGTGATGGTGCACCGCATCAGGGCCCCTCAGTTGGCCTTCTGTTGGCCGAGTGCAATTGCTCGGCTTACTGCAGCACCGGTGCTGCGCCCAGTACCGAGGGTGACGTCAGTTGAATCTTCACCTGCTCCTCTTTGCGGGCCGCACTTCGGGACGAGGGGCCGTCGGGGGTTGTGTGTCCTAGAGCGAAATAACCATCAGACGGGGAGAAGGAGAGGCCATCGATAAGGCGCAGGGTCGTGTTCACGCCGACTCCTCCTATGGTTAATTTGGACTCCCCCCCCCCTGCGACGGATGCGGAGAGGAGTGCGGCTGGGGTGCCAGCCCTTGAGGACAGACAAACAATATGGGTTTCCCCGATTGGCTTAGTCCATGATTATATTGTCGCTTTGGCGACTTAATTGGTGGTTCCAGTCACTAAGACAGGAGGTAGTTCATCAGCGGTTGCTAAGGTTGGTGAGTCAAGCGCTCCTTCGGTGGCTACGGCGGGTGGTTCTACCTCGCCGGTGGAAGAAGGAGGAAGGGATGTTGTAGGAGATGTGTACAAGTTGAATCCAACTTGGACCCTGACAACGTTCGTATGTTCCGGAAAGGCTTCACCAATTTAGCAGTGCGCGTAGAGGGGTGATCTCGCTTTATCGAGGTTCCTACGGAGTTGAACTTATTGCTTCAAAGGGAAAACTTGGTGACGTTGTTTGAGCTGCTATGCTTGGAGGCCGAGAATGCGTCATTGAGGGACGTTCAGGATATCGGACTGATGAATGAAGTGGCCGTGATGGGCTTGAGGGTATGTAATATGACGTTGGTTCGCTTCTTCTTTGCCTTAGTTTGTTATTTATCTTAATTGTTGCCTTTGCTTTGCAGTCTTATTTGTTAGAAGTGGTGAGCATCCGTCGAGCCAACATCTGCTCAGGGATATTTTTGCGGGCGCTAGAGAAGTATCACCGCTGCCGAGATCGGTGCCGATGCACGTGCACTTGAGGAATGATCCCCGTAACCGGGCCTTGGTCGAGGAACTGGTGAGGTAGGAGCTTCAGATGCAGCAAGCACTTGGTAGAACAAGTGCTCTCAAGGAGCAACTCCGTCGGGAGGATGAAGAGCTCGAGGCAGAAAAGAGAGATGCAGTTGAGTGTGAGTGTCAGGGCCAGGCTAATGCGACGGAGGCCGCTGCGGCATGGAGTGGGAAAGTGACTGTGTTAGAGGGTGAAGTCACAACTTTTAAGCTTCAGGTGAGGGATGCCTAGTCGAGGACTGGGACATTCATGGAAGCTATCCGTGTGCACGAGTCCTAGCGGGAGTTAGAGAAGGCTGTTGCGGCCTTTACAGAAGTGAGTCTCGAGGAGCGGATCGGTGTCTTTGAGCAGGACGCCCAAGTCATGAAGGACCGGATCACAGCCTTGGAAGAAGAGAATCAGCGCCTACGGGACCAGGCCGCTTCTTCTAGCTAGGCTCACGTACTTTGGGTCTTTGCTGAGGCCCAAGGTAATATATATAAGAATTTGTGGGAGGCCGGCACTGTGACCGAAGATGATTTTGAGGGAGCGCGTTAAAGGCTCGTAAGGCCCGCACCAACTATAGTTTTGACGCGACGACGCCAGAGGCTGATGGTGGCGCAGATGGCGCCGAGTAAAAAGATGTTATGCATTTTTTCTTGTCTTGTTCGCCGTTTGGCATTTAGTTGTTTCTTATTTTTCTTTTTATTTTCATTGTACTGACCAGCCCTGGCCAGGTGTAAGTGGGATGACGCGCAATTAACTTTGTAGATAAATGAGATCTCATTTCCGTTATTTGCCTTGTATTTATTTTGTACCTTCCCTTTTCCCCTTTAGATTTTTCTTTGCATGCGTTCGAAGGGGTGATTTGCCTTTGAGTTTTGACATTGGTAGGCATGTTAGTTTTTAATTGTTTATGACTTTTCTTCTTCGACTCGGGATGAGCGAGTCGGAGCCGTTGTTTGGCGATAGCGGCACTTAGCCTTAGTCCCAGTTCGGGTGCGGTCGAACTACCGGCCGTGATGAAAAAACACACGGCCTTATATTTTGACCGGGGCCAGACTTTACGTATATCTAATCTTAGTACTTACTTGAATGGCGAGGGTGCCTAACCCGCGCCTCTATTCGTTGGAGGTTGGGTTTTGCTGAGTTCGACGATGAAGGTGCTTGGTCCAAGTCCTAGTTCAACTGTGGTTGAGCTTGTTATATTTTAGGACGAAGGCGTCTAGCCTTATGGTTCGAATGAGGTTGAACTCATTGCATTTAATGGCAAAGATGCATAGCCCGAGTCTCGGTTCAATTGTAGTTGAACTTATTGGCGAAGGCGCATAGACTTGATTTAATGGCGAAGGCACATAGCCTGAGTCCCAGTCCAACTATTTTTCAACTTTATCAATTATGATGGCGAACACGCATCACGTGAGTCGTGGTTCAACCGTAGTTGAACTTACTGGCGAAGGCGCATAGCCGGAGTCGTAGTTCAACCATATTTAAACTTACTGGCGAAGGCGCATAGCATGAGTCTCAGTTCAACTGTTGTTGAACTTCGTCAATTTTGATGGCGAGGGTGCATAGCCTGAGTCTTTGTTCAACCGTAGTTGAGCTTACTGGCGAAGGCGCATAGCTTGAGTCCCAGTTCAACTGTTATTGAATTTTGTCAATTTTAATGGCGAAGGCGCATAACATGAGTCCCAGTTCAACTGTTGTTGACTTTGTCAATTTTGATGGCGAAAGCACATAGCCTGAGTCGTGGTTCAACCGTAGTTGAACTTACTAGCGAAGGTGCATAGCCTGAGTCCCAGTTCAACTGTGGTTGAAATTTGTCAATTTTGATGGCGAAGGCACATAGCCTAAGTCGTGGTTCAACCATAGTTGAACTTACTGGCGAAGGCGCATAGCCTGAGTCGTGGCTCAATCGTAGTTGAACTTACTGGCGAAGGTGCGTAGCCTGAGTCCCAGTTCAACTGTTATTGAACTTTGTCAATTTTGATGGTGAAGGCGCATAGACTAAGTCGTGGTTCAACCGTAGTTGAACTTACTGGCGAAGGCGCATAGCCTGAGTCCCATGTTGTGGGTATTGAGTGTTGAAGCTCGATTTTGATTCGAGACCTAGAGCAACTTATATGTTGTCTTCCCAATCAGGGTATGTATGTTGTCTTGAGATGACTCTGGGCTTGAGATATTTCCGTGCCGGTTTTCAGCCGGAGACCGTATCTTGATGCGGGAGATACCATACAAAGATCCTCTCTTAGAAGGGTCTTCTTCATCTTGTTTGCACTATCGGAGATCGGAGAGAGGGAGGAATTTGATCTTTATTTGAGATCTTTGAGTTCCCCTTGTCCAATATGCCGCTTTGTCTTGTTCGAGCTGGGTTGTTCTTTTTTCTTTTCCGGCGTTTCTTTCCTTTTGGTCCAGGGAAGAACTAAGCGATTTTGCTAGGAAATCCCCACAGACAACGCCAAATTGTCTGCCCAAATATTATCATATACTTTATGAGTGTAAAACAATATAAATAAACCATGGGAAAATCAAATCAAACCGTAATAATCCATTGGACCGAATGAAGGAAACGAAAATGAGTACTCAGAGTCAGGAGGAGAAACATTTAAAAGCCTTTGTTGATAGTAATGATTTGGTCTGTCTCTCCATGAAGAGGTTCAGAGACTTACAATGGTGTTTCATTCTCTCATAATATGGGTATCGTCGTGTCTTTTGTAACGACCCGGCCGGTCGTTTTTGAAATTTACGCCCTGATCCCCAATTTAACTATTCCTCTAAGTTCATTTATGCTATTGTGGTTTTCCGGGAGGTTCGGTTCTAGAATTTGGAGTGTTTTGGTACACTTAGTCCCCAAATGAGAGCTTTATAATTGAAAAATGATACGTATTAGGAACAATGTTAAGACGACCTCGAAACGGAAATCCGATGGTTCCATTAGCTCCGTTAGGTGATTTCTGGGTTGGGAGCACGTTCGAAATGTATTTTGGAGGTCTGTAGCTCAATTAGGCTTGAAATGCCGAAGTTTGGAATTTTTGGAAATTCGATCGATAGGTGAGTCGGAATGGAATTCCGACAGTTGCAGTCTTCTTTAGGTGATTCTAGATATTTTTGCAAATTTTCAGGTCATTCGGACATCGTTTGGTCGGGTTTTTGATAGCATGTAGCTTTCGGAAGTTTTGGTTGAAACTTAGGCTTGAATTCGCCGTGATCCGGGAGTCAGAATGGAATTCCGATAGTTGCAGTCTTCTTTAGGTGATTTTGGATATGTCTGCAAATTTTCAGGTCATTCGGACATCGTTTGGTCGGGTTTTTGATATCATGTAGGTTTCGGAAGTTTTGGTTTTCCGTGTTTAAGGGCGTGTTTTTATGATTGGAACAAGTTCGTATCGTATTTTGGGATAGGTTGGCGGTTTTCGTTGGGGTCCCGGGGGCCTCGGGGTGAATCCGGGGGTCCAATCGGACCAATTCTTGCATTTTTGAAGTGTTGTTGGTTGCTGGTATGTGTTGCAGACGGATACTCTATGTGATCGCATAGCGGTGATGCGATCGCATAGAAGAATGAATTTAAGCTTCTGAGTTGTTCTATGTGATCGCATAGACAGGGCTGCGATCGCATAGGTTTGTAACCTTGCTCTATGCGATCGCATGGCTATTTGTGCGATTGCATAGTGTATTGTGGCCCTGGGTCACTGGAAGTCGTTTGTTCTATGCGATCGCGGGGATAGAGTGCGATCGCATAGTAGTAAATTTGGAGCCTGGACAATTGTTCTATGCGATCGCATTGTATGTCTATGATCGCAAGTATTAAATATTAAGAGTAAAATTTTGTTAAATGCGATCGCAACATTGGGCATGCGATCGCATAGAGTAAATACATTAGTAGACAGAATCAGAATATAACACTTCATCCGCGATGGTTTCACCATTTTTACAAAAACTCAATCTAGGGAGCTCGGTTTTGAGTGATCTCGCGTTCTTTTCAGAGACAATTGTCGGGTAACGATTTCTTACTCTCTTGTGATCATTATTCACTAATCTAAACTCAATTTCTTCCTTTAATTTCAGATTTTGGGTGTAAAATTGGGGTAGTTTCATAGAAGAAAATGTGATGATTTGGAGGGGCAAACGAACTCCGATTTCGATAAATTTTATATGGTTAGACTTGTGAGAGTACGAGGGTTCTGAAAACGTAAAAATATTTCGATTCCGAGCCGATGGCTACAGGGGTATTTTGGTCATTTCACCCACTTTCGCGTCGTAGCTGTAATTTTATCATTGTAATTAGTTACTTGCGATGTTATTTACACTGTGTAATTGGTTTGACTAGATTCGGGCTACTCGGAGTCGGATACTCGTTGCAAGAAAGTCGTTTCTTAGCGGTTTTGTACTGGAATTGAGGTTAGTGACTTGTCTAACCTTGCGTGGGGGAACCTTCTCCCCTGGGATATTTATGTGTTAATTTAAATGCCTTGTACGCGAGGTGACGGGCATGTACTTGCGCAGATTGTTGAAAAACCACCTTACTTAAACTGTTCAAATCGTGATATCCATGATATTTAATTGATTCAATTGTAAGACTTATCTGATGTTAGTTAGAGAAGCATGATTAGATAGGATTATCTGTCTAAGTGCCTACTTGTCTTAATTGAACTTCCTGGAACTTGTTGAGACTGGATTTGGTGTAATTAGTAGCTATGTACATCATATTTCTCTGTGTTTTTTCCTCTTACTGATTGTGTTTGTGTTTGTGGACCGCGGGTTAAATTCCCCGAGATCCGAGGGCTGCGGGTTCGATTCTCGGAGACCCAAAGATACTGATATACAGACTGCGGGTTCAATTCCCGGAGATCCTGAGATATTGAGATACGGACTGCGGGTTTATTTCCCGGAGATCCGAGGGCTGCGGGTTCGATTCCCGAAGACACGGAGATACTGATATACGGACTGCGGGTTCAATTCCCGGAGATCCTGTGAGACTGATATATGGACTGCGGGTTCAATTGCCGTAGATCCTGAGTTGTTGAGTATAGAGAGGGACCGCAGGTTCGATTCGTGGAGATCCTGGACTTGTTGATTTGTACATTGTTGTGTTGATTTCTCCTTGATAGCTTAATTGTAGACGGTTGCAGTATTTACTTCATTGTTGTTATTTCAGTCTTATTCTTATTTGAACTGCTCGATATTATTATTATCATTATTTATTTATTTATTTCTCGGTAGGGCCTTGACCTTCCTCGTCACTACTCCATCGAAGTTAGGCTTGGCACTTACTGAGTAACGCCGTGGTGTACTCATACTACTCTTCTGCACACTTTTGTTGTGCAGCAGGTACTTCGGATCAGTCGCACTACAGGTGATTTAGGAGCATCTTCAGGAGACTTGAGGTATGATCTGCTACGTCCGCAGATCCGGAGAGTCTTCTTCCATTCTCATTAGTGATATCCGCTATTTCCTTATTTCCGTTGTATAGACACTCTTGATGTATAGAGCCGTCGTTGTACTTTTTCTTAGTCTGTGTTGCCCGTGAGTTTCCGGGTCTTGGTAGTGTGTTTTCTTCTGGTATTTGGCGAAGTGTATGTGCCGAGCGGCACTTATTACATCTCTTTTACATCATTCCGCTATTATTTTACCTTTTGTTCATGAAAGTGTATATTCCGCATTGTGTTGGGCTTACCTCGCCGCGAAGACTAGGTGCAGTCATGACATGTTCACGATTTGTGAACTAGGGTCGTGACATCTTTTCTCTCTCTCGTGAATAGTGGTGAAGAAGAAGCCCCCCCCCCCTTTCTTGGGTTTCCTCTCTTGGTATTTATAGCTGTGAGCTTCGTGAGCTGGCAATAAGTGGTCGTGACCGCGTTGGAATTTCGCCTTTATGGTGGCGGATGGGCCGTGGCCTTGTTAATCGAATCAGATAAGAGTTAGATACCGTTAAGTATAAGTGGTCGTACCACTTATTAATCACAAATTAGCTTAAGACGGAATTATCTTCGTTAATTATCGTATCGTAGGGTAGGATTCTGACCCATACATATATATTATTGATCTATTGTCACAATAAAGAGCTTGTTTTTCGGAATTATATACAGCTTTTAGTAAGTCAGATTGTTGTTATTATTATTATTATTATTATTATTATTTTCTTGGTATAGAATATCTGGTTCATTTTGCTCTTTGTTGCATGTTTTTTTTTCTTCATATGTTGTAGTAGTTGTAATGGAAGAGTGACTTATTGCAATTGCTTATATTCTGTATGAGAAATAAAACAACTAGTAAAAGATTACAACTTTCAGCTTGTTTGCAGATGTGCAGCCAAAGCCAAGATTTCAATCTTATGGGTCCTGGATTTTTAATTGCTGACTTCATGTGGTAGTGACACGGTTCTAAATTTAGTATTTGTATTATATATTTAATAAAATTCTTAATACAAATACATTGTTGAACAAAAGCTACTGGTTTCGATCGACCTAGACAGGCTATTCACATGCCATGTAAACTTCCCTATATGTTTAGTATTGTGAATGATGACCTGATGAGTTTGTAATGAAGTTGATCAAGTGTTTGGCTTGATGATCAGCACTTCTCATGCTTGTTAATTACCAAATAGAAAGCAAAGATGTTGCATCATTCAAGTAGGTTTGGCTTTGATTATTTACTTTCTTATCTGATTTGATCATCAAAGCCTTTTATGGATGTGCGTTGTTAGCTCATCTTCAGCATTATCTGCTTTTCTACCCACGTCACCTGCTTTTTTCTCAAATACTTTTAAAAGAATAAATTCTACAATTTGATGAAAATAAAAATGTTTAAAGTAAAGGCAAAAAGAAACCTTAAATTATTATACACAAAAGTGAGTGAGTAGTAATTTTGTGTCTACTTCCATAAATTAAATTAAAGCAAGATTTCCACTAGCACACAATACCTCACACTGCCTACTTTAATTTAGCACCCTTTCACCTTCTTCACTAAGCAAAATCACTACATTTGCCTTAAATCTCATTTGCAAACACCAGCAGAGAGAGAAGTAATTAAAGAGTAGTGTGAGAGAGAAGTTCATATTTATTAAATAGAAATGGTAGTAGATTGGGGACCAGTGGTGGTGGCGGTGGTGATGTTCATATTATTGTCACCTGGTCTCCTATGCCAGCTTCCAGCAAGAACGAGAGTCATCGAGTTTGGGAACATGTACACCAGCGGAATTGCCATCCTAGTTCATGCTATCTTATACTTCTGTATATATACCATCTTGATAGTCGCCGTTGGTGTCCACATACCATCTGGTTGATACCGGCCGGTCTTAATTTCCTCCATCATATTATTAATTGTCCCATAGTTGGCAACGTCTGCAGACCTTCCTTGTGTTTCATATTGTATCTTTCTACTTTTCATCATTCCATTCCTAGACTACTCTCATAATTGCGCTTCACATTAATTAATGTTTATCCAATTCATACTGGCCGTATATTCATAATGCACACCAACTTCTTTAATTTCTTCAATACAAGGAATAATTATTGTTTTTAACAAAGAGCTAGTGCACCCATCTTAATTTTTCCTTGAACCGAGTGTCCATCGAAAACAAGCTCGCTCTTTACATGTATAATTAACATAGTGGTAAGGTCTCATAATGGCACTGTACTAGTAATCACATTTTGAATAACAAGGGGAAATAGTAGGCAGTTCAGATCCCAATTAAAAGTCGAAAAGGAAGAATTCTTTTATATTAAACAATCAGAAACAGAAAATAGACACCATAAGACCTTTCTTAATTTCTCAAGAAAACCAAATACAGATCTTCAACACATGTTATTGCTTCAGTGAAAATGGTAAGTAAAGGCGTGACACCTTTAGCTTTAGGTCGTGAGCTATGTTGCTCGGCCTCTTCAAAAATGTTGTGTTGGATCCGCATTCAACACTATTGGAGAATCCAAGCAACATAGGTTGTGAGTACTCAGCCAGTATAGATATGAACATGAACGGCAAGAATGAGGATAGCATAGAAACAACAATAGCCAAGTTAAATTCCACTAGTGGGGTCTGGGAAGGGTAGCGTGTACACAAACCTTACCCCTACTCCGAATGAGTAGAGAGACTGTTTCCGAAAGACCCTCGACTCAAGAAGATAAAAAGACAAACGAAGACAATATTAGTAACACCATAGAAATAGCATGAAAGTATATATATACATATATATATATATGAAAAATAGGAACAACATGAAAATAAAGGAATGATACATAGCCAAAGCAAAATAGAATCCCTACCAAAGTCTCCCAAAGTTATGGCATAAGGCAAAACTCAACTACCTCCTAGCCTATAACCCTAATACTCGACCTCCACATGTTCCTATTAAGTGTCATGTCCTTGAAAATCTGAAGTGACGTCATATCCTGCCTAATCACCTCCCCCAATACTTCTTGGGCCGCCCTCTACCTCTCATCGAGCCCTCCACAATCAGACATTCGCACCTCCTTACCGGAGCATATGGGCTTCTCCTCTGAACGTGCCCGAACCACCTGAGTCTTGCTTCCCGCATCTTGTCATCGATGGGGCCACGCACACCTTCTCCCTAATATCATCATTCATAATCTTATCCATCCTACTATGCCCGCACATCCACAGTAATGGCCTTGCCGTTGGTCTTCATACCCCCGACCTCCACAGATCGGCCATTTCCAGGTATCAGAAACAGAAACCCCCGGCTGCATATGAAGAGCACCACCCCAATGACCACTGCTCCCCAGTTCGCCATTCAACTAGCTCGATCAACATTGGAAAAAACAATTGTATGCAAGATGAGCAACAACAACAACAACAACAACCCAGTATAATCCCACTTAGTGGGGTCTGGGGAGGGTAGTGTGTACGCAGACCTTACCCCTACCCTAAGGTAGAGAGGCTGTTTCCAAATAGACCCCGGCATCCTTCCCTCCAAGAACTACCCACCTTGCTCTTGGGGAGACTCGAACTCACAACCTCTCGGTTGGAAGTGGGGGTTGCTTACCATCAGAGCAACCCCTCTTGTATGCAAGATGAGCATGATTTTAAAATATGGGTCATGTTGGGCGGGTTGGGTTATGACCCATTGTTTAGCCCATCTTGACCCAGCCCATCTTAACCCAAATTCACTTTGGGCTGGGTTGGGCAATGACCCATTTATTGACTAACCCATCTTGACCCGCCCAAATTCAGCCCAACCCGCCCATTTGCCACCCCTATGAAGAACGCTGCCAACAGAGTTAGGAATCTTCTACTTTAGTTTGAAGGAATACTGTATCAGAATCTAGAAAAGCATACTCGTTAGGATTTTAGAACCAGTTTGAATCACAAGGAATTTATTAAAGGACAAGCCACGCCTACATTTTTCAAGTTAAAATGTTGAGAATTTTTCACAAAACACATTCTTTAAGACCTAATTAGCAATAAATAGAAACTTTTTCCTATATTACGTGGTATAGATATGTTTTACGATAATTGATGATGTATATAGTATACTAAACGTATTGTATTCAATAATACAACATGAAATGACGCCACACAAACAGGGATTCCAGTAAAACAGGAAATGTATTTAGGTGTATTAATCTGTATTTAGCGGAAAAAATGTAACGTATCTGCGCAAATCATGGGACGGTTAAGAAGATAAAAACGGAAGGAAATCAAAATAAATTTGATTTCCCTAATTTTAGTTAACTAACTTAAAGATACAATATTTTCATACAAAATTAGAAAAATACACTATAATACATTTGAATACAAATTAGTTCATCTGATTGATAAAGTTGAATTAAACTGACATTTGATGAATACAGCTCATTCGATTGTCTAATGAAGTTGAATACAAGTTATGAATACAAGTTAATTCACTGTAGCTGAATACATATGAAGTCAAAGAACCATACATCTGAATACAGCAATATACATTTGAAAATGGCGTGAGGATTTGGTGTGAAAATAGCGAAAATTTGTTCTGTTAATGGCGGAGAAGGGTTAGAAGGTGTATAATAAATAAAGAAACCAAAAAACTGTTTAAAAAAATTTGTATCAAAAGGGTTGAAGAAAATTTACCAGGCAAGGAAGTGGTAATGGTGAAGGAACAAGAGTCGACAATGGCGGAAAAACAAGTTCAAAACTGCTGTATTTGGATGGGAGAAAAATACAGAAACGTTGTTAGTGGGTGAGAAAGGTATATTGTATGTGAAAAAGAGAGAGAAAGTAGTATTTGGGGGAGTTTTACGGTAAACATATGAGAGAAATTAAAAAAAAGGAGAGAGAAATATTTTTTTTGGCATATATGGTACCTTAAATTTAGGATATAACCATAAATAAATAATTTGCTATGTAGGATAAAGGGTATCTATATGATATAATATTTTTAAATGGTATTTATTATTGATAAATAGGGTAGTAAGGTTTTATATAGGGTGTAAAATTTCCTAAAATGTTAACGTCGAATAGACAACTGAATACAAAATGCTTTTCATAAAGGAACCACTTTGGCTTTATATTTTTCTTTCTAAAATAATGTTGAAAGCTTTTTGGCATAAGAGGTATTTGTTGTAAAATAAAAGCAATGCAGTAAAATGTAAATAAGAAGAGATAGAAAGAAGGGAGAAGAGTTTTATTCTTTCACTTTGGTGTATTTTTCCATTGCAATTACATGGCCTTTTATAGGCATAAAAAGCAAAGAAGATTGACATAAAATAAGAGATTTAATCTTTCAATTATTCACAACATGGGCATCCAATGTAGTATCCAATGTAGCATCCAATGTTGTAAAATTATTCATAACACTCCCCCTTGGATGTCCATGTAACATAATGTGTCTCACTAAGAACTTACAAAAAAAATTGGGATGTACATAGTTATTTATAATATACATTGCTTGCTGCCTCATTAAAAACCTTACTAAGGAAAACCCAGTGGGACAAAACCTTGGTTAAGGAAAAGAGTGCAGCATGTACTTACTCCCCCTGATGAAAAATCACTTAATGTTTCGAAGACGACGCATTCCAATCTTATATATCAGCTTTTCAAATATTGAGGTTGGTAATGCCTTAGTGAATAGATCAGCCAAATTATCACTTGAACGAACTTGTTGTACATCTATTTCACCACTCTTCTGAAGATCATGAGTGAAAAAGAATTTTGGTGAAATGTGTTTTGTTCGATCTCCTTTGATATATCCTCCTTTCAATTGAGCTATGCATGCAGCATTGTCTTCATACAATATTGTTGGAATATTCTCTTTCGAAGAAAGACCACATGTTTGTTGAATGTGTTGAGTTATAGATCTTAACCAAACGCATTCTCGACTTGCTTCATGAATGGCTATTATCTCTGCATGATTTGAAGAAGTAGCAACCATAGTTTGTTTTGTCGAACGCCATGATATGGCTGTACCTCCACTTGTAAATAAATAGCATGTCTGAGATCGACCTTTGTGTGGATCAGACAAATATCCTGCATCTGCATAACCGATCAATGATGGCTTGGATTCATTTGAATAAAATAAACCCATATCAATGGTCCCTTGGAGGTATCTAAATATATGTTTAATACCATTCCAGTGTCTTTGTGTTGGCGAAGTACTAAATCTTGCCAATAAGCTTACCGAGAAAGCTATATCTGGTCGGGAATTATTAGCAAGATACATTAATGCCCCAATTGCACTAAGATATGGTACTTCGGCACCAAGAAGCTCTTCTTCATTTTCATGAGGTCGGAATGGATCTTTCTTTATATCAAGTGATCTTACAACCATCAGGGTACTCAATGGATGTGCTTTATCCATATAGAATCGCTTTAAAATCTTTTCGGTGTATGTTGATTGATGGACAAATATTCCATCTTTCATATACTCAATTTGTAGACCAAGATAAAATTTTGTCTTTCCAAGATCTTTCATTTCAAATTCTTTCTTCAAACAGTCTACTGTTTTTGGAAGCTCCCCAGGAGTTCCAATGATATTTAAATAATCAACATATACGGCGATTATAACAAATTCAGATCCAGACCTTTTTATAAAGACACAGGGACAAATTGGATCATTCTTGTACCCTTCTTTCAACAAGTATTCACTCAGACGATTGTACCACATACGACTTGATTGTTTCAATCCGTACAAAGATTTCTGAAGCTTTATTGAACAAGTTTCTTGAAAACCTTTATATGCTTCTGGCACTTTAAATCCCTCAGGTACTTTCATAAAAATTTCGTTGTCTAATGATCCATACAAATAGGCTGTAACAACATCCATTAGATGCATATCAAGTTTTTCTTGCACTGCCATATTTATGAGATACCTGAAGGTGATAGCATCCACTACAGGAGAATATGTCTCCATATAATCAATTCCAGGCCTTTGGGAAAACCCTTGTGCCACAAGTCGTGCTTTATATCTAACGACTTCATTTTTATCATTTCGTTTTCGCACAAAAACCCATTTATACCCTATTGGATTTATGCCTTCAGGCGTTCGAACTATGGGTCCGAAGACTTCACGTTTTCCAAGTGAAGTTAACTCTGCCTGGATAGCGTCTTTCCATTTTGGCCAATCATTTCTCTGTCTACATTCATTGACGGATTTTGGTTCAAGATCCTCATCTTGTTGCATTATTTCAATAGCAACATTATAAGCAAAAATGTTATCGATAACAATATTATTTCGGTTCCATCTTTTCCCGGTTGAGACGTAACTTATTGATATCTCTTCATTTTTATTATTTTCAGGTACCTGGACCTCCCCCAAGGTCTTATCATTTGTTACATCTTGGGGCTCTTCTTGAGCCACTACCTCTGTGTTATGTTTACTTTGATCACTTGCTCCTTTTCTTCTTCGAGGATTTTTGTCTTTAGAACCGATTGGTCTACCACGTTTCAAGCAAGGCTTAGGCTCATTTGCTTTAATTAATTGTCCTTCCGGGATATCAACTCGAATTGGAGCATTAGCAGTTGGAATATGTGACTTAGTCACCCTTGGTAGGTTAGTGAATGCATCTGGCAATTGATTTGCAATATTTTGCAAATGAATAATCTTTTGAACCTCTTGTTCACATTGATTTGTTCGAGGATCTAAATGAGACAGTGATAATGCATTCCAATCTATCTTCATTTTCAACTGCTTATTTTCTCCCCCTAATGTTGGATATACTGATTCATCAAAATGGCAATCAGAAAATCTTGCCGTAAATAAATCTCCAGTCATTGGCTCTAGATATTTTATAATAGAAGGAGATTCATATCCAACATATATCCCCAACCTTCTTTGGGGACCCATCTTTGTGCGTTGTGGTGGAGCAATTGGAACATATGTCGCACAACCAAAGATCCTAAGATGGGAAATATTTGGCTCCCGACCAAAAGCCAACTGCAATGGGGAGACTTTATGATAACTTGTGGGCCTTATCCGCACAAGTGCTGCTGCATGCAAAATAGCATGACCCCATACTGAAATGGGAAGTTTTGTTCTCATAAGCATTGGTCTAGCAATTAATTGGAGGCGTTTGATCAATGATTCTGCTAGACCATTTTGTGTATGAACATGAGCAACCGGATGCTCAATTGTTATCCCAGTTGAAATACAATAATCATTAAAGGCTTGGGATGTAAACTCACCAGCATTGTCAAGACGAATTGTCTTAATTGCATAATCTGGAAATTGTGCTCTTAACTTTATTATTTGAGCCAACAATCTCGCAAATGCCATATTGCGAGTTGATAGTAAACACACATGTGACCATCTTGTAGATGCATCTACCAAAACCATATAATATTTGAATGGTCCACATGGAGGGTGAATGGGCCCACATATATCACCTTGTATACGTTCCAGAAATGCGGGGGATTCCATCTTAACTTTAATAGTTGATGGTCTAATAATTAATTTTCCTTGAGAACATGCAACACAAGAGAATTCCTTAAATTGAAGAATCTTTTGATTCTTCATTGCATGTCCATGTGAATTCTCAATTATTTTACGCATCATATTAGAACCAGGATGGCCCAATCGGTCATGCCAAATAATAAAATTATCTTGATTAGTAAACTTCTCATTTACTACGGCATGTGTTTCAATCCTGCTAATACTTGTATAGTACAAGCCGGAGGAAAGAGCATGTAACATTTCAAGCACATATTTCTTACCGGACATTATTGTAGTAATATAAAGATATTCAATCTTTTCATTATTGGTAGTCTCAATATGATAGCCATTTTGGCGAATATCTTTGAAACTTAATAAGTTTCTTTGAGATTTACTACAATATAGTGCTTCATCAATAGCCAAATTTGTTCCTCCCGGTAGTAATAAATTGGCTCTTCCAGAACCTTCAATTAATCTTGTACTACCGGATATTGTATTAACATCCGCTTCTTTCATTACCAAATAAGAGAAATACCTCTTATCTTTTATAATAGTGTGTGTTGTAGCACTATCCAAAAGACATATATCATCTTTATTAATCTTGAGTCCAACTGAAGACTGGGGAATGTTCATATTCTTCATAAAAAAAAGGACAAATAATACATTATAAGAAATATGAAAGTCAAGCAAAAAAAACATTAAGAAATACATTAGGAATGTAGAAAACTAGCAACACATGATGCATTAGGAAAATACACTCAAGAAAAATAAACTAGTTGCAAACATAAAAATAACAACTTTTATAGCTTCATTCCCCAGTAAGATGATTAGTTCTTCAGTCAATATCCTCGAAGAAGTCTCCAACTTCTAAATGAGTAATATTTGTTAGGCCTTCAAAATCATCATCTTTATATGCAAGATGTGCCTTAGAATCATATTTATATGCAAATGGCTTCAGACTCCAAGGCTCAATGAGCCCAATCTGTGAGAGCAAAGTTGAGGATCTCGGACTCAACATCGAGTCCTCACCAAAGCAAAACAAACATATATCCTCAACCATAAGCTAATAATTTTGTCACCATAATCAAATTTGCTTCTTCACAATTGTATATGCTTCGAGAAAATAACATAACGTATAATTAATGAAGCATGATATAACTTGTTAAATTGATTTAATTGCAAATCTGCCAAAGTAGTCACGAACATGAAACACATTTATAAGATGTTTATTCACATATTGAGAAATAACGTCAAAAATAACTAATTATATAATCACACCTACCCTTTCTACCATGGATTATATACATAATCACATTTATAACTTAAATTGGATCATGTTCCTTTCAACAATACAAATATAGAAGCTGACCTACATACTTGATCACCAAATATACTAATTATATAATCTCATACATTTAACATGAGTTTTCATTTGCCTTGGATGCTCCATAATGAGCTATTAAGCTAATAATATTATAGCAGACCATTCTAAGAGCAAACAGAAAGCAATATAATAAGATTAAGCTAAGCTAAATAGTTTCAAAAGCGCAGAAGAATTGAATAGCAAACTGCATCAGTACAAATTTCCATTTAAGAGAGCCAATCTTTATATTCATCCATTCTTATACATTAGGAGGTGAGACGAATACCTTAATCAAATATGGCTCAACTTAGCGGGAGTTAAGAATAAAATTAGAGCTTCGTGCTGATAACGTGTTGTAAAATAAAAGCAATGCAGTAAAATGTAAATAAGAAGAGATAGAAAGAAGGGAGAAGAGTTTTGTTCTTTCACTTTGGTGTATTTTTCCATTGCAATTACATGGCCTTTTATAGGCATAAAAAGCAAAGAAGATTGACATAAAATAAGAGATTTAATCTTTCAATTATTCACAACATGGGCATCCAATGTAGTATCCAATGTAGCATCCAATGTTGTAAAATTATTCATAACAGTATTCAAGTTTAACTGTAATAATACGTCAATGTTATTTTATCAGAAGATCCATGTGTACATGCCGATCCAAATTTTAAAAATTCTCATTGCTTGCGTATACTTCTTATCTCTACTTTAACTCATTTAGAGGTCTTGATAGACTCATCTCGCACTGCCTTCAAAGTGCTGTCTGATCAAATTAGCCAGTGGCAAGCACCAACTTGGTGCTTAAGCTATTCAAACTTCTAATATATATATATATATATATATATATTATTATTATAGTTGTTCATTTATTATTTTGGATCTCCAAGCAGCTGATACAGGCAGGTTGCAACCAAAATAACTCGCAACAGCTTCTTATTAAACAATTAAGTTATGAGTAGCTCATGCAGACAACTTATAATGCAGCTCATGAAAAACCTAAAAGTCTCGCGGCTGCTTCATTTCTTCTATAAATAAAGAAGAATTCATTTCATTATGTACATCAATTTGAAGTTAAATAGTAATATATTAGTCTATCACTATACTTGTCTTTGATCATTTACTTATAGTCTTTATTTTATAACAAAAACTTTTTTATCTTGATGAATCTAGAGACCCGCTAATATTCATTGAGCCATCACTATTTGCAGATTTCCGGAAACTTTCAATTTTTGTCATTTTAAATCCTTAACCAATCCCCTTTTCTCCTCTCGTTTTCCTCTGCTTGGTTGGCGGAAAAAGCTATAGCTACATCACGACCACAAACAGATGCACTGCTATTTCACTTCACACTGTTTCAATGACAAGGAAAAAAAAAAAAAAAAAAAAAAGGGAAAAGCACATAGTGAATATTATTATTAGTCTTAATTCTAATCAGATCATACATCTCACACGAGTAAAAAGAGCAATTACGTAAAAACAAAAGATCTCTCAAAATAGATTATGCATCGGATCACATCATAAGTTGCTATGAAAGCAGAAGCCACAACCAACGACACAAGACAAATGACAACCACCCATGACTCAACCGGAAAAGCATAAAAGGAAAATGGCTTACTAGGATCCCATATATAAGTGGACTCCAATGGCCAATAAGAAGATACACATGAGGGCGAAGTAGACAACAGAGTGAACCAGTATGGACACACCACTTGTTTGAAAGTTGCTGAACTCAACGAATCGGTTGCGACCGGGTGCCTGAATCAGCAAACCTGGCGATAACAGCACAAACAGCACCACCGCTACAAACACCGGACCCCAATCCGACATCTTGCCTCCTTTCTCTTTAATAATGTTATCAACCTATACGTCAGCACTCTCTTTCTCTGTCTATATGAAAACTAATTCTTTGCTTCTGTACAGGACAAGTGAAATGGCACGTAGCGAACGGAATTTATAAAGGGAGATGTCAGCAACAAGATAAGAGAGCGGGAGCTGAATCAAAAATGGAATGGCTACGAAGAAACAGAATGCTGCCAAATGAAGCTATTCTGTTTCATACTTTATCGTTTGCTTGTATCACAAACTGTGTCTGTTAGCTTAGTTGCTGCTTGACAAGGTTGGTTGCTTACTAGATCAAAATTCTGATTCTCTTGATCTACGAGGCCAACCATGCACCACCCTCCTCCCAAAAAAAAATAATAAATCAAATACCTTTTGAAGATAAAATACAACAACAATAACAACAACAACCCAGCAAAATCCCATAAGTGGGGTCTTGGGAGGGTAGTGTGTACGCAGACCTTACCCCTACCCCGAAAGGGGTAGAGAGGCTGTTTTCGAAAGACCCTCAGCTCAAGATAATAAAAAGACAAAAGAAGAGAGTATTAGAAAATAGGAAAGAAAAAAAATTCAAAGCAAAAACAATGGTTTGTAAATGGATCCTACATCGAAAATCGAAAATAGTAAAACACGACATTTCCCTAGCTATCTTAGACAAAACCCCACCGAACTAGGCTCACAAAGGTACAAAGTAGCGCAAGACTCAACTACCTCCTACCTTACAACAGTAATACGCGACTTCCATAACATCCTATCAAGTGTCATGCCCTCGGAAATCTGAAACCTCGCCATATCCTGCCCGATCACCTCTCCCCAATACTTCTTAGGCCGCCCTCTACCTCTTCTCGTGCCTTCCACAACCAGCCGCTCACACCTCCTTACTGGAGCATCTGTGCTTCTCCTGTGTACATGCCCGAACCATCTAAGTCTCGCTTCCCGCATCTTGTCATCAATAGGGGCCACGTGCACCTTCTCCCGAATGTCATCATTCCTAATCTTATCCTTTCTAGTATGCCCACACATCCACCTCAACATCCTCATTTCTGCTACTTTCATCTTTTGAATATGTAAGTTCTTAATAGGCCAACACTCAGCCCCATACATCATAGCCGGTCTAACCACCGCTTTGTAGAACTTACCTTTGTGTATCGTTGGCACTCTCTTATCACACAAGACTCCAGATGCTAACCTCCACTTCATCCATCCTAAACCAATACGGTGTGTGACATCCTCGTCGATCTCCCCTCCCCTGTGGATAACCGACCCAAGGTACTTAAAACTGCCTTTATTTGGGATAATATGTGATTCAAGCCTCACATCCACGTCCACTTCCCCCGGCCCGGCTCTAAACTTTTGAAGATAAAATGTGATCGATTAACTTTACTGTGGTTCTCGATTGAGTTAAAAAAAATATTGTTGCCAAAGGAGATAGATTTCCTCCAACAGAAAATCAACATAGCTACGACACATTTGAAGATAAACTAGCACTTAACAGGCTTCTATAAACTGTAGTAAGGAGCCTGGATCAGAGTACAAGTAACCAAATTTTACAATTCTGATTTCTGTCACTTAACACTTCAATTAAATAAAAACTATAGCCCTAAGTTGTATTACAACTGAAGTGCAATAAAACAACTCATATGCTAACTCTTCAATCGTCATTATTTTAGTCGTGACTGACCACCAAATTTAGGCATCAAAAGTTCTAATACCACTTCTCATGTATCAAAATCTACGAATCATCTAGTTGCACAGGTTAAAGTATCAATAAGAACAAGGGAGAAAAGCAAGATCCAATCAGAAAGTGTTGGAGAAAAGCAACATCTAACAAAAAATTGTAAGAGAAAGGGGTAGAGTGTGTGTGCAAGTGTTAGAGAGAGGGGGGGGGGGGGGAACTTAATTATGTGGATGACATAATGCAACAAGGTAGAGCTCATGAAATTGCATAAAACTCAAAAGCATAACCGAGTCCATTAATCAACTTGCCCCACAACACAGAAGAACTAGTCTTTTACAGGTTGATATATGCAACAGAAGCAATGTCTTTCAGCTCCTAGAATATGATATTCTGTAAACTTGTTCGGTTTCAGACAAATCAATCATGAAAACATGACCAAGAGACAATTCAACCCAGCACCCTTCATGCATAATTCAAACGAAATATGTCATTGAGCACATAATAACTTCCTTGCGGTGTTGGCATCAAATGAAACATCTGCAGGCCAAGAAAGAATAAAATAGCCATAAGAAATTTGAGATGCAAAGAAGTTCGGAAGTCTAATGTTCACGAAGTATGAAGGGATCAAAAACGTGCACTTGCATAGAATTAAACTTCAAAGCCCAGAACCCATATGAGCCTTTAATGGCGATATTCTCTCCACATATCCCCGCCAAATGCAGCATTGTCACTATTGAGAAGCAAAAACTTTCACAATGATAAAAAAAGACCGGACATGAAGGAAGGAAGAGAAGAAAATAAACAATCAATATCCTTTGTTTTCTTATCTCCTTAAGTGTGTAGGCGATAAAATGCAAGATAAACGCAGATGAGGGTGCTCTAAAATGAGAACAGAAGAAATTAAACAGACTTCTCTCAGTAAAGAGTTTTTAAAAAAAACTCTGCTACAAGATGGTTCCCTCAGTCAAAATACAAAGTCAGAAAGAAGACGAGAGAGTTAATGTTAGATCTCAGTGCATGAGAATAACTCCATGATAACAATTAGGTCGGGAATCCAAACTAGAGTAAGAATTTGAGAAGTAAATGCGGAAGCAATAACAACAGGAATTGAACAACTAGAATTAAAGAGACGAAAATAAAGGATATGGGAAAGATTCAAGGAAAGAATTCCAAGAACTTTCAAGAACGCAAGTTCTATAGCCTTGACAAGATCAAAGTAACAACGTCTTGATTTATGAAAGAAATCAAACGCCTTTACTTAAAAGCAAATCAAAACGATAGATTCGGATCTTGACCACTTTACGAGTAACTTGAGACAACAATTAATACTAGTATTAATCGCCTTCTAAGAATACCACAAAGGAATCAAAGATATCACAAAAGAGAAGTAATCTTACTACCTTGAACTATGAACTAGTAAAGGTTGAAAGATAAATCTCAAAGCACAAGTAACAAAGGTTCAAAAGAACTCTCAAAATATGATATACTCACTCAATAATAATCTGCCTTATGAAGCAGAAGAACACACTATTTATAGGAGTACAAAGGCATAAAAATAACATTAAAAACTAGGTGGGGTGGTGGTAGTGGAAAACACAATTATTACAATGAGGTAGGTGGTTGCTAATGTCTAAGAAAAGTCTTTGGTAGGTGAGGGGCGGCCAAGACTCTTTGGGACTGATTTGGGCCTTAAAACAACTTGTTTTGGGCCATTTGTTTGGACTCCAATTGGGCTGTTCTTGTAACACCTCTTTCTGGACTCTTTTAAGCTCATTTTGAGCCCATTTGGTGACTCCATGGGCAGATTTGTGTAACCAAATCTTCCTCCTCTTGGACTTCAATTTGAGCAACCAAATAGTTGTAAAACTTAGACAACTCTTCTCCTTTGGGCATGAGCTCTTCCTCCATAGTTAGAAGCTTCTTTATTTGCCATTGAAGTCCAGCAACCTTAGTTTCCAATTCCTTAGCTTGAGATCTTGTAAATGGCCTTCTTGGAGCTTCCAAAACTCTATCCTTATCAGCGATGCTATCATTTCCCTGGTTGACGAGGATATCTGCCATGCGCCTTAGTTTATTCGTCAGTCAGCAACATTGAATGTAGCATTTACTTGAAACTCACCAGGAAGGTCCAACTTGTAAGCATTGTTTCCAATCCTTTCAAGGACTTGAAAGGGGCCATCTCTTCTAGGATGCAACTTTGACTTCCTTTTGGAAGGAAATCTCTCCTTTCTAAAGTGAACCCAAACTAAATCTCCAGGTTTAAAAATAACTTGTTTTCGACCCTTATTCTTTCTCAAGGCGGTTTGCTCATTTTTCTTCTCAATTGCAAGCCTTGTTTGCTCATGAATTTTTTTCATCATCTCAGCCTTCGTCCTACCATCAAGACTAGCAATATCATTAGTAGGTAATGGTAATAAATCAAGTGGAGTAGAGGGATTAAAGCCATAAACAACTTCAAAAGGAGACATACCTGTAGAAGAATGGATTGTTCTATTGTAAGCAAATTCAATCATAGGTAAGTGATCTTCCCATAAAGTTAATTTACCTTTCAAAACAGCCCTCAACATGTTTCCTAAGGTTCTATTAACTACTTCAGTTTGTCCATCAGTTTGTGGGTGACAAGAAGTGGAAAACAACAATTTAGTGCCTAACTTCCCCCAAAATGCACGCCAGAAGTGACTCAAAAACTTTGCATCCCTATCACTAACAATAGTTCTAGGTATACCATGCAATTTCACAATCTCTTTTACAAAAAGATTAGCAACATGCGAGGCATCATTAGTCTTTAAACAAGGAATAAAACGAGCCATCTTGGAGAACCTATCTACCACAACAAATATACTATCCTTACCATACCTTGTTCTAGGCAAACCTAACACAAAATCCATAGATATATCAATCCAAGGTGAAGTAGGAATAGGTAATGGCATGTAAAGACCATGTGGTAACACTTTAGATTTAGCTTGTTTACATTCCAAACACTGTGTGCACATTCTTTCAACATCTTTTCTCATTCCAGGCCAATAGAAATTTTCAGCAAGTATGTCTAATGTCTTTGGGACCCCAAAGTGTCCCATAAGCCCTCCACAATGTGCTTCCCTTACAAATACTTCACGTAAAGAGCAATTAGGGATACACAACTTATTTTCCTTAAAGAAAAACCCATCTTGTAGGTTAAACCTATCAAGAGGACCCAACTTACAATCTGCAAAAGTTTTGCCAAAATCAACATCATTAGCATAAAGTTCCTTGATTTGTTCAAAACCCATCAATTTAGAAGTGAGGGTAGAAACTAAGACATACCTCCTTGAAAGTGCATCAACAACAACATTCTTTTTCCCTTGTTTGTAAGAAATTACATAAGGAAAAGTTTCAATAAATTCAACCCACTTAGCATGCCTTCTACTAAGCTTACCTTGACTTTTCAAGTATTTCAAGGATTCATGGTCAGTTTTAATGACAAACTCCCTTGGCCACAAGTAATGTTGCCATGTGGCTAAAGCCCTTACCAAAGCATAAAGCTCTTTGTCATAAGTTGAATAGTTCAATGTGGCTCCATTCAACTTCTCACTAAAGTAGGCAATAGGTTTAGAATCTTGCATCAAAACAACACCTATTCCCTTGCCATAAGCATCACATTCAATTTCAAAAGATTTAGAAAAATCAGGCAATTGTAATAACGGAGCCGAACATAACTTTTCTTTCAACAAGTTAAAAGCATCATCTTGTTCTTTTCCCCATTTAAAAATCCTATCCTTTTTGATAACTTCAGTTAAAGGAGAAGCAATGGTACTAAAGTCTATCACAAACCTCCTATAAAAACTAGCAAGTCCATGAAAACTCCTAACTTCAGTTACACTCTTAGGTTTAGGCCATTCTTTAATTGCTTTGATTTTCTCTTCATCAACCTCAACACCTTTAGAGCTAACCACAAAACCCAAGAAAATCACACGATCCACATAAAAAGTACACTTTTTAAGATTAGCAAATAACAAGTGCTTTCTAAGAACTTCAAAAACTTGTCTTAGGTGTTCTATATGCTCTTCTAAAGTATTAGAAAAGACCAAGATATCATCGAAGTACACCACAACAAATTTTCCATGAAAATCCTTAAAAACATGATTCATTAATCTCATGAAAGTGCTAGGTGCATTAGTCAAGCCGAAAGGCATAACTAACCACTCATAAAGCCCATATTTGGTCTTAAAAGCGGTTTTCCATTCATCTCCTGGATTCATTCGAATCTGATGGTAACCACTTTTTAGATCAATTTTAGAAAAGATTTTGGATCCATGTAATTGATCCAACATGTCATCAAGACGAGGAATAGGGTGGCGATACTTTACCGTAATCTTGTTGATTGCTCTACAATCCACGCACATCCTCCAAGTTCCATCCTTTTTGGGTACCAATAGGACCGGAACAGAGCAAGGGCTCGTGCTCTCTCTCACAAAGCCTTTCTCAAGCAACTCCTCAACTTGCCTTTGAAGTTCCTTTGTCTCTTCTAGATTACTCCTATAGGCTGGCCTATTTGGGATTTGTGATCCAGGTACAAAATCAATTTGATGCTCAATGCCACGTAAAGGTGGCAATCCACTAGGAATATCTTCAGGAAAGACATCTTCAAAATCCTGCAAAAGAGAAGAAATACTACTTGGCAAAGAAGAAGTTAGCAACTCAGAGTTAATCAAAGCCTCTTTGTAAGTAAGTAGTATTATGGGCAGCCCCTCTTTTCTTGCATTTAAACACTCTTTGGCTTTTATATAGAAACTCTCTCTTTTCTTTCCTTAGCCTCTTTCCTCTCACCAAGACTGTCTATTTTTTTATTCGAACCCTCTTTTATCTCTTCTCTCAAATTGCTGCCCTCTCTCTCTTTCTTTTCTTTTTCCTCAAGCTCACTTTTTATCCCTCCCCTTGACTTTCCCATTGTTTCCTTTAATCTCTTCTGATCTTCAAACACTTGAGAAGGAGATAAAGGTGCAAGAGTAAATTTCCTGCCATTTAGTTCAAGCGAATATCTATTCTTTCTCCCATCATGAAAAACATTCTTGTCATACTGCCAAGGACGACCCAGTAATATATGACAAGCTTGCATAGGCACTATGTCACAAAGAATATCATCCTCATATCTACCAACGTTAAATGAAATCATACACTGTTTATTTACCTTTAGTTCACCACTATCATTTAACCATTGGAGTCTATAGGGAGTAGGGTGTTTCATGTATGCAAGTCCCAGTTTTTCCACAAAGTATGAACTAACCACATTAGCACAACTACCACTATCAATGATCATAGAGCAAGTTTTTCCTTTTATCCCACACCTAGTATGGAATATATTCTCTCTTTGTGCTTCACTATTCCTTCCTAAATTGATAGTCATAATCCTCCTAACTACCCCAACCATTCCATCATTAGGTAGTTCTAAATCACCTTCATCACTCATATCTCCCTCTTCATCTCCCTCACTCTTTTCACTCTCATATCCTCCATCTTCTTTAAGAATGATATTTCTTCTACTTGGACATTCATGCATCATATGTCCCCTTCCTTTACATTTATGACACTGAATAGAACTAGAAGGTGTAAAAGGTTTAGGGTTGAAGGTTTTACCTCTCTCTTTGTTCTCCAGTTTACCTTTTCCCTTGTCTTCTTGAGGCCGAGAAAAATTCTTCATCTCATGATTTGGCCATGGTTTCTTAGGCATGGTGCTTGTTCGACATCTCCATGAGCCAGTTTGCTTTCTTTTATTTTGATTTTCTACCTTTATACACAAATCAACTAACTCATCTATTGTTACATATTGTTGTAATTCAACTACATCAGCTATTTCCTTATTTAAACCATTTAAAAACCTAGCCATTGTAGCCTCTTCTTCCTCCATACAATTAGCTTGGATCATAGCTATATCCATAGCCTTAAAGTAATCATCTACTGACACGGACCCTTGCTTCAATGTTTGAAGACGTAGTTGTAGCTCTCTTTGAAAGTGTGATGGTACGAATCTCTTCCTCATCACCCTTTTAGCCTCCGTCCAAGTAGCAATTGGTGCTTGTCCTTCTTGTAGTCGATCCCTATTAAACTTTTTCCACCAAATAGAAGCATAATCAGAAAACTCAACAACAGCAAGTTTAACCTTCTTACCTTCGGAGTAGTTGTGACAGTCAAAGATTGCTTCAACCTTTCTCTCCCAATCAAGATACAAGTCTGGATCCCTTGTTCCCTTGAAAGATGGCATCCGCATCTTTATATTACTTATATTATCATCCTCTATCCTACCTCTTTGTCCCCTCCTATCTCCTCTCACCCTATCAAAATCAATATCATTAAAATCATCAATAAAGTTTGCTTGATTTACAATAGGAGCATGGGGTACATTTCTTCTAGCAGGTGGCCTAACATTATTATCCCTCCTAAGTTCAACTATTGTATCATTTTGATCCGCAATGGTATCCCTCATTTCTTGGAGTTGGAGATTCAGCCTTTCAAACTGTTGATGCATGGCTTGCAAGGTAAAATCATTCCTTGCTTTGATTTCAACTTCTTGGAGAACCATTCGTTCATTATCACTACCCTGTATGTGACATCTTTAAAAATTGTATCACACAAATTAGCTTCTTTTTTTTTCTCTCGAAATAACCTTTGAACAAGTACTTTATAGATTTATAGTTAAACCTAACTTGTATGTAGTTCTTAGTAGTAAAACTCAGATTTTTCTTTTGTTTTTTTTTGGGAACAATTAAAAGAAGAAAGAACCAAATCCTAGAACTTTTAGGCTCGGTTGAAATAAGACACGAACAAAAAGGAAAGAATATAAATGTGTAGAATAGAGAGAGTAACAAAATCAAGGATCCCCTCTTCTTGTTTCCTTTGTTAATTTTTGGAAACACTTAGATACAAAAGATATATCCTGGAGAGCAAGCAATTGTATTTCTTCTTGTTTTAAATTGGATTTCGTTTTTTTTGTTTTTTTTTGTTTTTTTTTTGTTTTTTTTTTGTTTTCAACATATTCCAAGAATTATCAAGAACGAAATCTTGATAGAACCGCTCTGAATACCACTTGATAACAATTAGGTCGGGAATCCAAACTAGAGTAAGAATTTGAGAAGTAAATGCGGAAGCAATAACAACAGGAATTGAACAACTAGAATTAAAGAGACGAAAATAAAGGATATGGGAAAGATTCAAGGAAAGAATTCCAAGAACTTTCAAGAACGCAAGTTCTATAGCCTTGACAAGATCAAAGTAACAACGTCTTGATTTATGAAAGAAATCAAACGCCTTTACTTAAAAGCAAATCAAAACGATAGATTCGGATCTTGACCACTTTACGAGTAACTTGAGACAACAATTAATACTAGTATTAATCGCCTTCTAAGAATACCACAAAGGAATCAAAGATATCACAAAGAGAAGTAATCTTACTACCTTGAACTATGAACTAGTAAAGGTTGAAAGATAAATCTCAAAGCACAAGTAACAAAGGTTCAAAAGAACTCTCAAAATATGATATACTCACTCAATAATAATCTGCCTTATGAAGCAGAAGAACACACTATTTATAGGAGTACAAAGGCATAAAAATAACATTAAAAACTAGGTGGGGTGGTGGTAGTGGAAAACACAATTATTACAATGAGGTAGGTGGTTGCTAATGTCTAAGAAAAGTCTTTGGTAGGTGAGGGGCGGCCAAGACTCTTTGGGGCAGATTTGGGCCTTAAAACAACTTGTTTTGGGCCATTTGTTTGGACTCCAATTGGGTTGTTCTTGTAACACCTCTTTCTGGACTCTTTTAAGCTCATTTTGAGCCCATTTGGTGACTCCATGGGCAGATTTGTGTAACCAAATCTTCCTCCTCTTGGACTTCAATTTGAGCAACCAAATAGTTGTAAAACTTAGACAACTCTTCTCCTTTGGGCATGAGCTCTTCCTCCATAGTTAGAAGCTTCTTTATTTGCCATTGAAGTCCAGAAACCTTAGTTTGCAATTCCTTAGCTTGAGATCTTGTAAATGGCCTTCTTGGAGCTTCCAAAACTCTATCCTTATCAGTGATGCTATCACTCCAAACCCAGTCAAATCACGTCTGCCAATTATAGCCACTGAAGGTATTCAACAAAGAAAGAAAGATAATAGTTGAAGGTAGTCTAAAAATTTTAATTTCTCCCTACCATCTGTCAAATTAAAGATGATAAAACAAAACCGGTTCTACAAAATCACATCTGCTCAGGCTCCTTAAGAACCCCAGTAGGTTGACAGTCAGCAAAGCTACAAAACCCACTTCACCATGCACCATACTCAGGAAGGCAAGTGCAAATAATCTTTTTGACTAGCGAATGAAGCTAATACTTCCAAAGCTCTGCCAAACCACTCTTTACCCTCGCTTTCTTTTTTTCTCTCCACATGTGTACAACTGTTGGCAAGGGATACAAGGTGGCGAGGAAGGAAGCGAAGCTGGCGGTCACGGAAGCTAAAAATGCAGCGTTTGGTCGGATGTACGTGGAATTGGGAGAGAAAGGGGGACAGGAAGTTATTCAGGTTGGCTAAAGTAAGAGAGGAAGGCGCGGGATCTAGACCAAATTAGATGCATCAAGGACGAGGATGGTAGAGTTCTGACGGGGGAGTCTCAGGTCAAGCGAAGGTGGCAATCGTACTTTCGAGATCTGCTTAACGAGGAGGGGGATCGTGGCATAGAGCTAGGGGAGCTGGGGAATTCAGAGTGTCATAGAGATCTTAGATACTGCAGGCGCATTAGGGTGGAGGAGGTCGTGGAGGCTCTGCGTAGTATGAGTAGGGGCCGAGCGACTGGACCAGATGAAATTCCGGTAAAGTTCTGGAAATGCATGGGCAGGACTGGGGCGGAGTGGCTGTGCAGGTTGTTCAATATGATCTTCAGGACTAAGAGGATGCCGGAGGAGTGGAGGTTGAGTACAGTGGTGCCCTTGTATAAGAACAAAGGAGATGTCCAGTGTTGCAATAACTATAGAGGTATTAAATTACTAAGCCACACTATGAAAGTTTGGAGCGGGTGGTTGAGGCGAGGGTGAGGGAGATGGCGTCTATATCCGTAAACCAGTTCAGTTTCGTGTCCACTACAAAAGCTATTCACCTTGTCAGGAGATTGGTGGAACAGTTTAGGGATAAGAAGAAGGACATGCACATGGTTTTTATCGACTAGGAGAAGGCGTACGACAAGGTCCCGATGGGGGCGCTATGGAGGTGCCTGGAGGCGAAGAGTGTGCCGAAAGCCTACATCAAAGTGATCAAGGACATGTACGATAGTGCTAGAACTAAGGTTAGGATGGTAGGTGGCGACTCAGACCATTTTCCGGTAGTTATGGGGCTTCATCAAGGATCTGCGCTTAGCCCGCTCTTATTTGCGTTGGTGATGGATGCTCTGACACGCCATATTCAAGGGGATGTGCCATGGTGTATGCTATTTGCAGATGACATTGTCTTGATAAACGAGACGAGGGTAGGTGTTAACGAGAGGTTGGAGGTCTGGAGACAGACTCTCGAGTCTAAGGGTTTCAAACTAAGCAGATCTAAGACAGAATACCTGGAATGCAAGTTTAGCGCCGAGCCGAGCGAGGTGGGTAGGGACGTGAAGCTTGGTTATCAGGCCATCGCCAAGAGGGACAGTTTTCGATATCTTGGGTCGGTGATTCAGGGGGACGGAGAGATCGACGGGGATGTCACCCACCGCATAGGGCGGGGTGGACGAAATGAAGACTCGCATCAGAGGTCTTGTGTGACAAAAAAGTGCCACACAAACTTAAGGGAAAGTTTTATAGAGCTGTGGTTAGACCTGCCATGCTGTATGGAGCGGAGTGTTGGCCGGTGAAAAGTTCGCATGTTCAGAGAATGAAGGTTGCGGAGATGAGGATGCTCAGGTGGATGTGCGGGCTCACCAGGTTGGATAGGATTAGGAATGAAATTATTCGGGAAAAGGTGGGAGTAGCCCCGGTGGATGAGAAGATGCGGGAGGCGAGGCTTAGGTGGTTCGGACATGTGCGGAGGAGGAACCCCGATGCCTCAGTGAGGAGTTGTGAGCAGTTGGCGGTGGGTGGCGCAAGTCGAGCCACAGGGAGGCCCAAGAGGTATTGAGAAGAAGTGATCAGGCAGGATATGGCTAGAATGCGGAATTCTGAGGACATGACCCTTGATAGGAGAGTCTGGGGATCTAGTATCAAGGTTGTCGGATAGGGGCCCCTTGTATATTTCGCACTTTTTTCCCGGTCTGGGGGTTTGGTAGGCCTCTCAATAGTTGATTTGTTTTTTGGTTTATGTTTTGAGATTACTACATGCCATTTTATTTAGGGTTTATGGTTTATGTTTTGATCTGTGTGATTTTTCATAGAGTTACTAATACTCTCTTGTTTTTGCTTTGTTTTTATTCCCTTTTTTCTGAGCTGAGGGTCGATTTGGAAACAGCCTCTCTGCCCTTTCGGGTAGGGGTAAGGCCTGCGTACGTATTACCCTCCCCAGACCCCACCTTGTGGGATTATACTGGGTAGTTTTTGTTGTTGTTGTTGTTGTATGTGTACAACTGTTGTATAAATGAGGTATCACTACCACATGACCTCAACAAGTTACATCTACAACGGTCATAATGCCCATAAGCTTCCAAAGGGCGAAATCTATATGGGCTGGAATGTTCTAACGCACTAGTCTCACCAATCCCAGAGGTATCTAGATTCTCGTGAAACTGATGCATGATAATCTGCGGTGCTCATTCCTAAATATAACATGTACAAGAGACTCTTGAGCAGTTTGACAACTAACTTCAATCAAAATACATGTTTAGAAGATCTTGGTGGACAGAGTTATCCAATGATGAGAGTTAGCAGGTATCCCGTGGAATTAGTCGAGGTGCTCGCAAACTGACCCGGACACTGCAGTTATCAAAATGAAAGTTGAAGATTGTGGCTGAGTATTCTTTCATCTGGCATAATGGAACTTATAATTGTTTTCTAATAGACTTTGGGTTGCTCAAAGAGGCTGTAAACTTAAACCGAAACAAAAAAGTGAAAAAGGAAGATGATCAAGAATTCACAATGTCGAGAGCTAAGATGTTTGTTTTGCTCTTTCTCTGGCAGGAATATGTTGGCAATTCTTTCAAGTTGCATCATTCCAACTGTTTGGTCAGGTTTTGATGCCCCAGGCTCCAAAAAGCAAAATCAAATCTTGTAAAGTCATATAACTAATTACCTTTTCAAAGAGACACGTTTGGTAGCCTAGTTGAAGAAAGTGACAAAGAAAACTATAGGGAGAAAGAGCATTAAACACATGGATTAGATTTGTGTTCCGATACAGCAGAATTCACGCGTAATTGCGTATCTAACAAGCTATCTTGTTGACTGTAGTCTCCTAGTAAGCAACTTGTACACTACAAAACAAAATGGTCTGAAAGATAAGAGATATAATTGGTGACATCTCGGGCATTTCTAATCAGAATACAAACAAAATCCATGCCTGATTTCTATAATATCATTGGTTAACATCCCAAATGAATGACTTATACAAACCAAGGGACAAAGAACAAAACTTGAGTGCACGAGATGATATAGGAGAATATCTAAGTAGGTTAGTATAATATAATTCCAAAAACAACTAGTGGTGTCAAAAGACCTTTTTCTGGCTTCTTAAGCCTTTAATAAACTTCAAACCATTGTCACCATAGGCATTCTAGCAACTATTTAAAACTAAAGAATGATCAAGGCAATATTTCAGGTTATAAAAATTTATTGCAGGTATTTTGCATCATATGTTCACATTAAGCCATGTTTCTTCTCACTTAGCATCTCAACTGTTAAGCTGAAATGCCTTATCTCATATAGGCTCACCTCTCCTCCATATACAACAAGCAAACAGAAATCAGAACAAATTTAAACCAAATCACGCCTGACACACAAAATCTACTTTTAATCCAAATCACATGGCAGATCGATGTAAGTGAGTAAACTACTTAAAACATGATAGTGATGTCTAAGCTAGCTTGCGTGCACCTGACTATTGCACAGGTACCAGGTACCCAGTAACTCTTCTCACCAACACAACTAAGACCTCGTGGTTCTTCCCCAATTCATTGACCACTAGGCCACACCCTTGGGTGCAACAACCAACCAAAATTAGAGTAGACAAACTTAAACCCAAATGACATTCTGAAACAGAAAAGCAAGTTTCGATACACATTCAGATCGATGTAACTGAGTTAAACTACTGTAAACAGAAAATGAAACGGGAAAGCAAGCGCATTGCACACTACAGTACACAACGTCAACGTCTAGGGAAAGTGTTTGTGAAAATACCTGACTGAACTTGAGGGGATGCTGCTCACCAGGGAGTTGAAGATTACCGCTGACAAAGACAAGCATGGAACCAGGGGAACCAGAGGGCTGGGAATCGACGGTGCTGATATTGTGCTTGCACTGCTGAAAAGGGAGACCGGTCAGCTTGTTGACGATGTTTTGACATCCCTGATGCTTCTCCCCTTCGAAGGTTAACATGGAGCCTTCTTGGTAAAGGTTAGAAAGCCCGACCCGATTGGAGTCGAAGGTGGAGTAGTAGTGCTTCACGAATGCCGTCGCCACATCATCTGGATCCATTTGGTTTTCGCGAATTCACACTACGCCTCTACCTTTTCTATTCTCCTCCTTTTTATAAACTCGGAAAAAATCGAATATTACCCTCTGGTGTCGCTGCGATATTACGCTAAGGTATTTTGACTCTCATCAGAAACAGCATAAAAGCGAAGTTAGTCGCAATTGCTTAATACGACAATAAGTCGTATTCCCGCCAATAAGTCGCAAACACGTAATGCCAAGTCGTAATTTCTATAAGTACCAACGAGCTAATTTGCGATTTATATGTCAGAGAACAATAAGTCGCATTCACGGATCCCGATTATAAGTCACATTTATGAGTTCCATTTCTAACTTGCAAAGACTACCGCGATTTGTAAGTCGCATTTGTCAAATTATGGCTATTATGTCATACATGTTATAAAATAAAGACAGGTATATAGAGAAACTAGTATATTATTCGAATTCAAACTTATGTACATAATGAACTGAAAACTCTTTTATTTATAGAAGGAAGGAAGCTGTTGTGTAAGTTGCTGTGTAAGCTGCTACAATACCAGATATGAATAATTTTCTACTAAGAGTAATGTTTATCCATAACCGGATACTTAACGGATAAGCTTATTAGACCCGGTATGGATAATCTTCTATCGAGAGTAATATTTATCCATAACCGGATACTGAAAGGATAAGCTTATTATACCTAGTATGGATAATCTTCTCTCGGGGGTAATATTTATCCATAACCAGGTACCGAAAAGATAAGCTTCTTCGGGAAGCTTATTTCCAATAGAGTACTAAATAGATAAACATATTTACGGCGGAGTCCCATATGGATAAGCTTCTTCAGGAAGCTTATTTACAACGGAGTATAAACATCCATAATATAATATATTTATAACACTCCCCCCTGGATGTTCATTAAAAGATAGTGTGCCTCATTAAAACCTTACTAGGAAAACTTCTGTGGGAAAAAAATTCTAGTGAAGGAAAAAGAGTGCACATATTTAGTAATACGCTTTGCTAGGTGCCTCATTAAAAACCTTATAAGGAAAACTCTATGGGACAAAACCTTAGTAAGGAAAAACGAGTGCATCGCGCATTTACTCCCCCTGATGAAACCTTATTTCAAATATTTGAGTCTCTACATTCTAACCTTGTATGTGCATAACCAATACAATCTGCACCACTTTTGTTAGCATTAGCAAGATACATAAGTGCATAGCAATTGCACTGAGATAGAGAATTTCAGGACCAATGAGTTCCCCATCCTCTTCTCGAGGTCGGAACGGATCCTTATTCACTTCAAGTGATCGAACACCCATTGGTGTACTTAATGAGTGCGCTTTGTCCATGTAATAGCGTTCAAAGACTCTTTCTGTATAGGCAAATTGATGGATAAAGATCTCGTCTGCTAAATATTTAATTTGCAGACCAAGATAAATTTTATTTTTCCAAGATCTTTCATCTCAAATTCTTTCTTAAGATATTCAATTGCCTTTGGAGTTCTTCTGGAGTTCCAGCAAGATTTATGTCATCGATGTAAACATCAAGTGTAACAAATTTTGATGACATTTTCTTTTTAAAAATACATGGATAAATAACATTATTTTTGTAACTCTCTTTCAGCAAATATTCACTGAGGCGATTATATTACTTGCGCCCAGATTGATTTAAACCGTACAAGATATTTATAATCCGATCGAGTACATTTCTCGAGATTTTGAACTATATGCTTCATGCATTTTAAATCCTTCGGGGTCTTTATAGAGATTTAATGAAATGAGTCATATAGGTTATGACTCGCATTTAAATGGCATGACATCTTCAGGTGTCTGGACTACTGGTTCGATCCTTATAATATTTAACAATATTGTGTACTATATTGTATCAAATATATCGTCGACGATCATTTTGTCTCGGTTCCTAAGCGGCATAACTTGTTGAGATCTCACTTTCTTTATTTTCAGGTACCTCAACTTCTTTTGGAGTTTCATGAAATGTTATGTCGTGGGCTCTTCTAGAGCTTATTTCCTCCTCATTATGATCATTTTAATCATTAGCTCCTTATTATTTTTCAATGATTGTTACCTTTGGAACCGATTTGTCTACCACGCTTCATGCATACAGTAAACTCTATCCTTCAGGGACTTTAAATTTAAATAGGAGCATTTGCAGCTGAAATATGATATTTGATTTTGGATCAGCAAACGCTTCTGGCATTTGACTTGAATTATCTTCTAAGTGAGGATCATGATAATTCCATTCATATAGCATATTTTTCATCTATTTATTCCATTCCCCATATGTTAGAAAAAGTAACATATATCCTCAATCTTCTTTGGGAAACATATCTTTGTGCATTGTGGTTGACAAATTAATCATATACCACACATCAAAAGATAGAAAAATATTTGATTTCTGATCCTAAACCAATTATGAGAAGAGGACTTATCATATATTGTTGGTCTGATGCATACAAGTGCTGCTATATGCAATTTAGAAAATCTTAGACCAACACATGAAGCTTTGTTCACATAAATAATAGTTTAGCCATTAATAAGAGATATTCACTACTAAACTAGCTTGTATATAAACCAGCATTATCAAGATGAACTGTCTTGATTTCATAATCTGGAATTATGCTCTTAAGTGAGAAAAGCAATTTCAAATGCCAAACTGCAGGTTGACAATAAACATACATGTAACCATTTTATATATGCATCTATAAATGGTTCACGTGATAGGTAAATGGGCCCATATTAACCTTTTATATATTTTAGAATCGGGGGTTTTAGTCCCAACTTTAGCTGGTATAATCAATTTATTATGAGAACAAGCAACACAGGAGAATTCTTGAAGAATCTTCTAGTTCTTTAGTATATGCTTATCTAAATTCTCAAATAGATCATTTAAAAATGGCAAATGAAAACTTCAAGCTTATCATGGCATGTGTCACGGCCCGGATTTCCCCCACCATCGGGATCGTGATGGCGCCTACTCGTAGTAGCTAGGCAAGCCAATTCACTCACCATTATCCTGTTCATACCATCATTTTTGTTCTCATATTTAATAGCAATAAATGATACTCAAAATTGTTAAATGCGGAAGTCTTTCGAATAAGAGATGAATAATAATAATGTAAAGCAACTGACATAAATCTTCTACCCAAGATGTGAAGTCACAAACTCACGAACTACTAAGGAATAACTACACATAATGGTCCGAAAGAAAATAAATAATAATCGTCTGTCTCGGAACAATGAGACCACAGCAATAACAAAAATAAATAGAGGAGACGCAGGGCCTACGGACGCCTACAAGCTACCTCGGTCTCGGAAGTACAGTAATCCCGCTAGTACTCTACTGCTGTTGCTCCTGCTCAAAACCTGGACCTGTGCAAAAATGCACAGAAGTGTAGTATCAGCACAATCCGACCCTATGTGCTGGTAAGTGTCTGGCCTTTCCCGGGGAAGTAGTGACAAGCCTAGGATCAGACACTCACATAAACCTGTGCAGTTCTATATATGTATATACCACAAATAACAGAATTATCGAATAACGCAACTAACAAAGGAGGTAACATGCTGGGGGAACACAATCAGCAACACATAATAAATCGGTAAAGAGAATCAGAGTGTAGTAAAAACAACTATCACGAAAATAAGAAATTTAAATGGTTGCACGGCATCACCCTTCATGCTGTTACTCTCATCCTCACCAAATAATCAAATAAAAGTGCACGGCATCACCCTTCGTGCTTTTACACTCTCCTCACCAAATAAGCAAATAAAAGTGCACGGCATCACCCTTCGTGCTTTTACTCTCATCCTCACATCCATGGCACGGCATGATCCTTCGTGCATGGTTTAAATAACAACAGCACGGAATGTTCCTTCGTGCATAGATAATAAACACGGCACGGAATGATCCTTCGTGCATAATCAGTAAAACAAGGCACGTAATGATCCTTCGTGCGAACATAGGTAAAAATGGCACGACATCACCCTTCGTGCATTATCACTCTTCCTCCCCCAAATAACAATCACAGTTAAGGGCAAAAGAATGAAACAAATAATATGAACCGTCCCAGGAAGGGAAACAATAATCATCACAGTAAAGTCCCGGCAAGGGAACCAATAATCAACTTCACAACCCCGCAAGGGCTCAAGAACATGACTTAAAAACACATGTCAACAAACGACTCATGGTCATGCTAGACGCCAGTGTATAGATGCTCGTCACCACAGCCTATACACTGCACTCGATCACACAGCAGTTAGCATATTCAATCATATTCCCTCAAGCTAGGATATATCAAACGCTTACCTCAAGGCCTTGAAGTCCAATTAACCTTCAACTATCGCTTTCCCTCGAATTTCAACCTTCAACTCGCTCGAATCTAATCACAATTGGTTCAATTACTTTAATAAATTCTATATAAATTGGTTTGGATGCATAAAAATGGTTTTCTCAAAGTTTTACCCAAAATTTCCCAAAACGCCCCCGGTCCCACGTGGTCGAAACTTGGGGTTCGGACTAAAATCCGGTTACCCATTCCCTCACGAGTTCAATTATATGATTTTTTTCGAAATCAGACCTCAAATCGAGGTCCAATTCCTCAATTTATGAAAAACCTAGGTTCTACCCAAAAACAACCATTTCAACCATAAAAACCTTTGATTTCTCATGGAAAACATGTTTAATGATGTAGGAATTGAAAGAGTTAAGTAAAAATTGACTTACAAGTGATTTGTAGTGATATTACTCTTGGAAAATCATGTGTAGTGTGTTGGGTTTTGAAAGAATGGTGAAAACGGGTTTAAAAATCGTTTAAGTATCAGATTGCACAGCTGCAGATATGGGAATTGCGAACATTTGTTCGCAATTGCGAACATAGCAGGTCCTGACTGCGGGCGTCGCATTTGTGAGAGAATGATTCGCATTTGTGAACTTGTGCCTTACCTGACAGCCTCGCATTTGCGATATTTCTTTCACATTTGCGAACTTAATGTGTTTGTGAGCTGCTTCGCATTTGTGAAGCCTCATTCGCATTTGCGAGTTAGGCCTAATCCTGGGCCACTTCGCTTTTGCGACCTTTTGTTCGCATTTGCGAACCTCAGCTGTTTTTGGGACCTTTCGCAATTGCGAGTAATTCTTCGCAATTGCGAAGATATCAATTGGGAAAAAATACCAGCTGTGTTATTTTTCAAAATATGCTCTAACGGCCTATCAAATCTTTACCCGAGCCCTCGGGCTCCAAACCAAACATGCACAAAACCTCAAAAACATACTACGAACTTGCTCGAGCGATCAAATCGCCAATATAACATCGTTTTCATAGAATCAAGCCTCAAATTCATGATTTCTTCTTTTAAACTTCATAAACTTTCATATTTGGAACTCATGGTTCAAAACACATCAAACGGCGCTCAAATTCCGTCAAACTTTGCAGGAAGTACTTAAAAAATATTTAAGACTTGTACCGGGCGTCGGAACCAACATACGAGCCCGATACCATGGTCTTTTAATCAATTTTCATTTAATAATTTCAGCAAAAATAACTTAATAGAAGATTTCATATCTTGGGCTCTAGGCCTCAGAATTCGACTCCGGACGCATGCCCGAGTCCCATATTTTCCAACCGAAGTCAACTATATCAATATTAATATCAAATTTCTTCAAATTTTCCATAGAATTCACATATTCTAACACAAAAAATTTCCGGCTACATGCCCGGACTATGCACGTAAATCGAGGCAATATTAAATGAGATTTTTAAGGCCTCGGAAGCGCATAACAAATGAGGAAAATAGGTGATGACCCTTTGGGTCGTCACATCCTCCACCTCTAAAACAAATCGTTCGTCCTCGAACAGACAAGAGAAGGAAGTACCTGAGTCGGGGAACAAATGTGGGTAACGGCTCCGCATATCAGACTCGGACTCCCAGGTTGATGCCTCAGGAGGCTGACCTCTCCACTGGACACGCACGGAAGGAAAACTCTTCGACCTCAATTGTCGAACCTGCCGGTCTAGAATGGCCACCGGCTCCTCCTCGTAAGATAGATCATTGTCCAATTGGTCAGTACTAAAGTCTAACACATGTGTAGGATTGCCGTGGTACCTCCGAAGCATAGATACATGAAAAACTGGATGTATGGCTGATAAGCTAGGCGGCAAAGCTAATCTGTAAGCCACCCCTCCCACTCTGTCTAGAATCTCAAATGGACCAATATACCTAGGGCCGAGCTTGCCCTTCTTTCCGAACCTCATCACGCCCTTCATAGGCGACACTCGGAGCAATACCCGTTCACCAATCATGAAATCCACATCTCTGACCTTACGATCCGCTTAAGTCTTCTGTCTGGACCGAGCTGAACGCAATCTCTCCTGGATAGTCTTGACCTTGTCTAAGGCCTCCTAAACTAAGTCTGTACCCAGCAAACGAGCCTCTCCCGGCTCGAACCATCCGACCGGAGACCGACATCGCCTACCATACAATGCCTCATATGGAGCCAACTGAATGCTAGACTGGTAGTTGTTATTGTAGGTGAACTCTGCCAATGGCAGAAACTGTTCCCATAAGCCTCCAAAATCAATGACACAAGCTCAGAGCATGTCCTCTAGGATCTGAATAGTCCTCTCGGACTGACCGTCCGTCTGAGGATGAAAAGTTGTACTCAACTGAACCTGGGTACCTAACTCCTGCTGGACCGCTCTCCAGAAATGCGAGGTAAATTGCGTACCCCGATCTGAGATAATAGACATCGGCATCCCATGAAGGCGAACAATCTCCCTGATGTAAATCTCTGCTAGCTTCTCCGATGAGTAAGAGATAGATACTGGAATGAAGTGTGTTGACTTGGTCAGCCTATCAACAATGACCCAAATAGCATGAAATTTCCTCCGAGTCAAAGAAAGTCCCAGTAACGAAGTCCATTGTAATCCGCTCCCATTTCCACTCGGGAATTTCAATTCTCCGGAATACACCACCAGACCTCTAGTGCTCATATTTCAGCTGCTGACAGTTTAGACACAGTGCGACATACGTAACAATGTTCTTCTTCATCCTACGCCACCAATAGTGCTGCCGAAGTCTTGATATATCTTTGCGGCGCCCAGATGAATAGAATATCGCGAACTGTGGGCCTCCGCTAAGATCAACTCTCGAATACCCTCAACATTGGGCACACAAACTCTCCCCTGCAATCTCAATACTCCGTCACCATCTAGAGTTACCTTCGTGGCACCTCCCCGCTGTACAGTATCCCTCAGGTCACGCAAATGAGGATCATCAAGCTGCCTCTCACGGATACGCTCTAATAGAGAAGAACGAGTGACCGTGCAGGCTAACACCCTGCTAGGCTCCAAAATATCTAGTCTCACGATTTGATTGGCTAAGTCCTAGACATCTAGAGCTAGTGGCCTCTGGCTGACCGGAACATAAGCGATACTACCCATGCTGGCAGACTTTCTACTCAACGCATCGGCCACCACATTGGCCTTACATGGGTGATATAAGATAGTAACATCATAGTCCTTCAGCAACTCTAACCATCTCCTCTGTCGCACATTCAAATCCTTTTTCTTGAATAAATACTGTAGGCTTTTGTGATCCGTGTACACCTCGCACGCCACACCATATAGATAATGCCTCCAGATTTTTAAGGCATGGACCACTGCTGCCAACTCAAGATCATGAACCGGATAATTCTTCTCATGGATTTTCAACTATCTCGAAGCATAAGTAATAACCTTGCCATCCTGCATCAATACCGCTCCAAGCCTCGTACGGGATGCATCACAGTAAACTGTGTAAGGCCCTGCACCCATAGGTAATATCAATACTGGTGCTGTAGTCAAAGCTATCTTGAGCTTCTAAAAGCTCGCCTAACACTCATCTGACCACTTGAGCTGGGCACCCTTGTCGGTCAACCTGGTCATCGGTGTTGCAATAGAAGAGAAACCCTCTACGAATCGACGATAGTAGCCTGCTAACCCCAAGAAACTCCGGATCTCGTTCACTGAAGCTGGTTGAGGCTAATTCTTGACTGCCTCAATCTTCTTTGGGTCTACCTGAATACCCTCTACTGACACGATATGACCCAGAAATGCAACCGAACTCAACCAAAACTCGCATTTTGAAAACTTGGCATATAGCTGATTATCTTTCAGAGTCTGAAGAACCACTCCGAGGTGCTGCTCGTGCTCTTCCTGGCTGCGAGAGTATACCAGGATATCATATATAAAGACTATCACGAAAAGATCTAGATAAGGCCTGAACACCCGATTTATCAACTCTATAAATGCTGTTGGAGCATTGGTCAACCCGAAAGACATGACCAAGAATTCATAGTGCTTGTACCTAGTGTGATAGGTTGTCTTAGGAATGTCAGTTGCCCTGATCTTCAGCTGATTGTAGCACGACCTCAGGTCTATCTTCAAGAACACCCCTGCTCCTTGGAGTTGGTCAAACAAATCATCAATCCTCGACAGTGGATACTTGTTCTTTATCGTCACTTTGTTTAATTGCCGATAATCAATGCACATCCGCATCGAGCCATCCTTCTTCTTCACAAATAACACCGGTGCACCCCAGGGAGAAACACTGGGCCTGATAAAGCCCTTTTGTAGAAGGTCTTGCAACTGATCTTTTAACTCCTTTAACTCTGCTGGGGCCATGCGATGGGGTGGAATAGAGATGGGATGAGTGCCCGGTTCCAGATCAATACAGAAATCAATATCCCTGTCGGGTGGCATGCCTAGCAGGTTTGAATGGAAAACCTCGATAAAGTCCCGTACAATAGGAACTGAATCAATAGAAGGAATTTCCGCGCTGGAATCACGAACACATGCCAAATAAGCTAGACACCCCTTCTCGAACATGCGATGAGCTTTAACATATGAAATAACATTGTGAACGGAGTGGCCTGGGGTCCCTCTCCACTCTAGTCGGGGTGATTATGGCAAGGCCAAGGTCACTGTCTTGGCATGACAATCTAGGATAGCATGACATGGGGAAAATCAATCCATCCCCAATATGACATCGAAGTCCAACATGTCTAATAGCAATAAATCAACACGGGTCTCAAGACCTCCGAATATAACCACATACGAACGATGCACCCGATCGACTAGTATAGAGTCACCCACTGGTGTAGACACAAAAACTGGAATATCCAGGGCATATTTAGGCACGGCCGGGTATGGTGCAAAGTAGGAAGACACATATGAATATGTAGACCCAGGGTCAAATAATACTGAAGCACCTCTATCACAAACCAGAATGGTACCTGTAATCACAGCATCTGATGCCTCTGCCTCTGGCCTAACTGGTAAAGCATAAAAACGAGGATCGGCACCTCCCCTCTGAGCTACGTCTCTGGGACGGTCATCTACTGGCTGACCTCTACCTCTGGCGGGGCGATCTCCACCTCTACGGTCATGACCTCCACCTCTACGATCTCTACCCCTGCCTCTGGCTGGCTGGGCAGGCTGAGGGTTAGCTGGGGCCTGAATCATGGGACGAGGACCTCGCTACTGAGTGTTACTCGTCGCTCATGGGCAAAACCTGACAAGATGACCTGGGTCACCACAACCGTAGCAACGTTTAGGTTGATGGGGCTGCTGGCCCTGACGACCTGAATGGCCCCCACGAACACTCTGAAGAGGCTGAGCACCGATGGGAGGCTGATCTGAATACTGCTCATGAACCCCACGATCACCTGGACCACCCTATGAAGCCCGGAGGGCTGACTGAAAAGGCCGGGAAGACTGGCCCCTATCATAAGAATCCCTGCCTCCATATGAAGTGCCACTAAATCTGCCGGAATGACGAGGCCGCTTTTCTAAAGGATAACCACCTCCCCGAGCAAGAGTTATTCCAACCCTACGAGCTGCATTAGCTGCCTCCTGAAAAGATATGTCACTCCCAACTCCCATAGCCATCTGAAGTCGAATCGGCTGATTTAGCCTAACCGCATGACGTGCCAGATCAACAAACCTCATCTCATACTGGGTAACAGTCATAGAACCCTGCTAAAGGCGCTCAAACTGCCTCCGAAGTGCCTCCCGCTGGGTAACAGGGAGAAACTTCTCCAGAAATAACTCCGCGAACTGGTCCCATGTTAAAGCCGGGGACCCTGCTAGTCGAGTCAAACAAAAATCTCTCCACCAAGTCTTGGCGGATCCTGAAAGCCTGAATGTACAAAAATCAACCCCGTTGGATTCCACTATTCCCAGAGTCTTGAGAATCTCATGGCAACTGAATGAGAAGTCCTAAGGATCCTCTGATGCGGCACAACTGAAAGTAGTGGTAAACAACTTGGAGAATCGATCAAGTCTCCATAAAGCATCAGAAGTCATGGCCGCTCCATCTCGGCCTTAGTTGTAGTGCCTGACTAAGTGGCCACTGCTGGCTGAACTACTGATGCGTGAGGTTGGGTAGCTACTGGCTCCGGAGTACGTGCAACAGAAGTCTGGACACCTTCTCCAGCCTGAGAAGTGGTTGGTGCAACTGGTAAGCCTGCTCTGCTCTGGCGACACTGTCCATAAAACCCGCTATTCTGACCAGAGCCTCCTGAAGATCCAGGGTAAATAAGACCTCTCCTAGGACTTGAGCTGGGCCCACTGGAGCTGCTAGGGCTGGAACCTCCTCACCAACCTCAACATGAGGCTCCACCTCTGGAACCGATGCCTGGGGCTGAGCTCTACCCCTCCCACGGCCTCCGACACGGCCTCGGTCCCTACCCCTCGCGGGAGTTGCCTGGGACTCAGGCTGCTGATCAGCGGATGAAGAAGCGCATGTCCTCACCATCTGCGAAATGACAGAGTAGCAATTCAATCGGTATTTGAGGAAGAAATCGCACGATAAGAAGGAAAAAATGAGAGACTTTTCCTAACTCAATAGACTCTGGAGGACAACTACAGACGTCTCTGTACCTACCCCGCAGACTCTACTAAGCTTGTTCGTGAGTTGTGAGACCTATGTAACCTAGAGCTATGATACCAACTTGTCACGACCCGGAATTTTCCCCCGTCATCGGGATCGTGATGGCACCTACTCGTGGTAGCTAGGCAAGCCAATTCATTCAATATTTTCCTGTTCATACAATCATTTGTAGTTCTCATATTTAATAGCGAGAAATAATTACTCAATTTATCAAATGCGGAAGTTTTTCGAAATAGTGATGAATAATAATAATGCAAAACAACTGATATAATCCTCTACCCAAGATGTGGAGTCACCAACTCACGAAACCCGGCATCCTTCCCTCCAAGAACTTCCCACCTTGCTCTTGGGGAGACTCGAACTCACAACCTCCCGGTTGGAAGTGGGGGTTGCTTACCATCAGAGCAACCCCTCTTGTCAAGAAATGATACTCAAAATTGTTAAATGCGGAAGTCTTTCGAATAAGAGATGAATAATAATAATGTAAAACAACTGACATAAATCCTCTACCCAAAATGTGGAGTCACAAACTCACGAACTACTAAGGAATAACTACACATAATGGTCTGAAAGAAAATAAATAATAACCGTCTGTCTCGGAACAATGAGACCATAGCAATAACAAAAATAAATAGAGGAGACGGCGGGCCTGCGGCTGCCTGCAAGCTACCTCGATCTCGGAAGTGCAGTAATCCCACTAGTATTCTACTGCTGCTACTCCTGCTCAATATCTGGACCTGTGCAAAAATGCACAAAACTATTGTATCAGCATAATCCGACCCCATGTGCTGGTAAGTGCCTGGCCTATCCCGGCGAAGTAGTGACAAGCCTAGGACCAGACACTCACATAAACCTGTGCAGTTCTATATATGTATATACCACAAATAACAGAATTATCGAATAATGAAACTAACAAATGAGGTAACATGCTGGGGGAACACAATCAGCAACACATAATAAATCAGTAAAGAGAATCAGAGTGTAGTAAAAATATCTATCATAAAAATAAGAAATTTAAATGGTTGCACGACATCACCCTTCATGATTTTACTCTCATCCTCACCAAATAATCAAATAAAAGTGCACGGTATCACCCTTCGTGCTTTTACTCTCATCCTTACCAAATAAGCAAATTAAAGTGCACGGCATCACCCTTCGTGCGTTTACTCTCATCCTCACATCCATGGCACGACATGATCCTTTGTGCATGGTTTAAATAACAACGACACGGAATATTCCTTCGTGCATAAATGGCACGAAATGATCCTTCGTGCATAATCAGTAAAACAAGGCACGAAATGATCCTTTGTGCGAACATAGGTAAAAATGGCACGGCATCACCCTTCATGCATTATCACTCTTCCTCACCCAAATAACAATCACAATTAAGGGAAAAGAATGAAACAAATAATATGAAACGTCCCTTCAAGGGAAACAATAATCATCACAGTAAAGTCCCGGCAAGGGAAACGATAATCAACTTCACAACCCGGCAAGGGTTCAAGAACATGACTTAAAAACATCCCACATTAACTCACAACACATGTCAACAAACGACTCACTGTCATGCTAGACGCCAGTATATAGATGCTCGTCACCACAGCCTATACACCGCACTCAATCACACAGCAGTTAGCACATTCAATCCTATTCCCTCAAGCTAGGATAGATCAAACACTCACCTCAAAGCCTTGAAGTCCAATTAACCTTCAACTATCGCTTTACCTTGAATTTCAACTCGCTCGAATCTAATCACAATTGGTTCAATTACTTTAATAAATGCTATATAAATTGGTTTGGATGCATAAAAATGGTTTTCTCAAAGTTTTACCCAAAATTTCCCAAAACTCCCCCGGTCCCACGTGGTCGAAACTCGGGGTTCAGACCAAAATCCGGTTTACCCATTCCCTCACAAGTTCAATTATATGATTTGTTTCGAAATCGGACCTCAAATCGAGGTCCAATTCCTCAATTTATGAAAAACCTAGGTTCTACCCAAAAACAACAATTTCAACCATAAAAACCTTTGATTTCTCATGGAAAACATGTTTAATGATGTTAGGAATTGAAAGAGTTGAGAAAAAATTGGCTTACAAGTGATTTGGAGTGATATTGCTCTTGGAAAATCGTGTGTGGTGTGTTGGGTTTTGAAACAATGGTGAAAAAGGGTTTAAAAATAATTTAAGTATCAGATTGCACAGCTGCAGATATGGGAATTGCGAACATTTGTTCGCAATTGCGAACATAGCAGGTCCTGACTGCGGGCGTCGCATTTGCGAGAGAATGGTTCGCATTTGCGAACCTGTACCTTACCTGACAGCCTTGCATTTGCGATATTTCTTTCGCATTTGCGAACTTAATGTTTTTGTGAGCTGCTTCGCGTGGCGAAGCCTCATTCGCATTTGCGAGTCAGGCCTAATCCTGGGCCACTTCGCTTTTGCGACCTTTTGTTCGCATTTGCGAACCTCAGCTGTTTTTGGGACCTTTCGCAATTGCGAGTAATTCTTCGCAATTGCGAAGATATCAATTGGGAAAAAATACCAGCTGTGTTATTTTTCAAAATATGCTCTAACGGCCTATCAAATCTTTATCCGAGCCCTCGGGCTCCAAACCAAACATGCACACAACCTCAAAAACATACTACGAACTTGCTCGCGCGATCAAATCGCCAATATAACATCGTTTTCATAGAATCAAGCCTCAAATTCATGATTTCTTCTTTTAAATTGCATAAACTTTCAAATTTGGAACTCATGGTTTAAAACACATTAAACGACGCTCAAATTCCGTCAAACATTGCAGGAAGTACTTAAATAATATTTAAGACTTGTACCGGGCGTCGGAACCAAAATACGAGCCCGATACCATGGTCTTTTAATCAATTTTCATTTAATAATTTCAGAAAAAACAATTTAACAGAAGAATTCATATCTTGGGTTCTAGGCCTCGGAATTCGACTCCGGACGCATGCCCGAGTCCCATATTTTCCTACGGACCTTCCGGGAACGTCCGATCTCGAGTCTGGATCCGTTTACCAAAAATATTGACCGAAGTCAACTATATCAATATTAATATCAAATTTCTTCAAATTTTCCATAGAATTCACATATTCTAACAAAAAAAATTTCCGGCTACATGCCCGGACTATGCACGTAAATCGAGGCAATATAAAATGAGGTTTTCAAGGCCTCGGAAGCGCAGAACAAATGAGGAAAACATATGATGACCCTTTGGGTCATCACAGCATGTGCTATCTCTTTGTAAACTTATGGTTTACTATAACATAAACTTTTGCATTAGTAAACTTCTGATTTACTATGACTATTTTGTATTAGTAAACTTCTGGTTTATCGTGATATATGATGAAGTACAAATCGAAGAATAAGGCAGGTAACTTCTCATATACATATTATTTTACCCCCTATGATTGTGGAAAAATGTAGATTTTCAATCTTCCAATCATTTATAGTCTCAATATGATAGCCATTTATTTTAGTAAACTTTGGGTTTACTACAACCTATATTTTGACCCAATCATATAATATAAATGACATATCTTTAAATAATCTCTTCGAGAGCCTTCAATTATTATCCACAATCTAATATTTATCGGACACTATTGGTGTCACGTGTCTTCTAGGCAAACAGTTAGCTCCCCAGGAGTTGTTGATACATTTTGTACTATCAAATATTGCTCAGATACTTCTGGTATCATGAGAGAAAATCACAATCAAATAAACAATTGTTTAAGCACAAGAAAACTCCTCTTCATAATATCATCCTACTTCAGGAGGCAATTCCAATTGTATTACTTCTCCAGGAGCAAATTTAAAATACGAAATATTGAGTATATATTCTCTCAATTATATTACCTCTTCTGGAGGTAAATATATTTACATCAAAAGCGCATTCATATTTACCATATTTATTAATATTGTCACATTCACTTCAGGGAATGGATTATTATTATCAAAAGTTCTCATCCTTCAGGAAAATCGAACATGATTATCTGAATGCGCATTAATCACAACAAATTGTGATGCCTCAACCTCTTTTAAAATATTTACTACTTCAGGAGCAAATCGAGGTGTGCATTTAATATAGAGAATATTTATGTATCTTATCTTCAATTGTAACCATAGAAAGTCTAAATTATCACTTCTGGTGATCATAGGCATATACCACTTCTGGTGGTTAACAAATATAATTACAATGAGATATACGAAAATAACAACTTCTGGTAGTTGTATATTTCTTGCAAACTCTGCTAGAGTTTAAATTGATCTAATAATAATATCCATATTCTTCAAAATGACATAAATAAGATATATTATAGTAAACATCATTATCAAATCATAACTTTTATTTATGTACAATTACATAACCATACTATTTATTACAAACAACAAAATTAAAATATTTATATTTCTACAGATTCACTACCGATTACATGACTTGTTTCTCCTTCTGGGAGTGCAAAGTAATCAGCTACATCTAAATGCATGAAGTCAAACTTATCTTCAGAGATAAAATTTGCTTCAGCATTTTTCTCTGTCTTTTTCAAGAAGGCTTGATAAAGCTCAACCAGGTGCTCTGGCGTACGACAGGTACGTGACCAGTGCCCTTTTCCTCCACATCTGCAACATGCACTTCTGCATTTGGTGCTTGCACCGCTTCATGCTTTTGTTCCTTCCTTTTCCACAGCTGGTGGCAAGGAGGGTTCTTTGGTGCATTATTATTACTAGGAATAGAGTTTCTTCCCCGGCCACGACCATGACCACGACTGAGGCCATGATCTCTTCCATGTCTAGCTTGGTGGAAGTTCGTCTCATTCACTTCAGGGTATGGACAAGAACCAGTAGGCCGACTTTCATGGTTTTTCATTAATAGCCCATTATGTTGCTCGGCTATAAGAAGATGTGAGATAAGTTCAAAATATCTTTTAAATCCCATCTCTCGATATTGCTGCTGCAGGAGCATATCGGAGGCATGAAAAGTGGTGAAAGTTTTCTCCAACATATCATAATCATTAATATTATACCATATAATTTTAATTGGGAAATAATTCTGAACATAGCAAAATTATACTCACTAATAGATTTAAAATCTAGTAGCCTTAGATGAGTCCAATCATATCGTGCCCGTGGAAGAACGACCATCTTCAGGTGGTCATATCTATCTTTCAAATTATTCCACGGTATGACCGCATCTTTAACAGTAAGATATTCCATTTTCAGGCCTTCATCAAGGTGATGGCGTAGGAATATCATTGCTTTTGCACGGTCTTGGTTTGATGCCTAATTTTTATCACTGATGGTGTCTGCCAGACCCATCGCATCAAGATGAATTTCAGCATCCAACACCCAAGACATATAGCTTTGGCCCGATATATCCAGGGCTACAAATTCAAGTTTAGAAAGATTTGATATTATTTAAGAAAAGAAAGTTCTTACCTCAGATACTTTCAAAATATTTGCTCGAGATGGCAGAGTCTCGTGCTGATAACGTGTTATAAAATAAAGACTGTAAAGTAAAGACAGGTATAGAGAGAAACTAGTATATTATTCAAATTCAAACTTATGTACATAATGAACTGAAAACTCTTCTATTTATAGAAGGAAGGAAGCTGTTGTGTAAGCTGCTACTGCAAGCTGCTGTGTAAGCTGCTGTGTAAGTTGCTACAATACCAGATATAGATAATCTTCTACTTAGAGTAATGTTTATCCATAACCGGATACTGAAAGGATAAGCTTATTATACTCGGTATGGATAATCTTCTACCGAGAGTAATATTTATCCATAATCAAATACTAAAAGGGTAAGCTTATTATACTTTCTATGGATAATCTTCTACCGAGAGTAATATTTATCCATAACCGGATACTGAAAGCTGTGAGCACGTGATTTTTGCCCTAGGCAATAAAATTCCAAAATTAAAATAAATAATATTTTTTGTTTGCAATTATGTGTTTGATTGAAATAAAGTGTATTTGTGTGATTGAAAAATTAGAAATGAAAATTCGAAAATTAAAAAATATGTTAAGTATAAAATGTCACAAAATAAAGGAATTAAAAGAAAAATCAATAAAAAATACAAATACTACCGGAAATTAAAGAAAAATAGCAAAAAATATCAAAAAATTAGAGAAAATAGAAAATTAAAAGAAATTGAGTAATTGAAAAATAATATACAAAGAAAAAATAAAATACAACAAGAAAATACACAAAAATAATTAAAATACATGAAAAACACACAAAAATACAAAACTTGGCCAAATGTTACAAGCCCAAAATGTATTAGCCCAAAAGATACAATGATCCGGTCCAATCTTATACAGAGATCAATCCTGGCCGTCCATGTTTTTAATCAGACGGTTCAATTTGAATCTCTAAAACTAAATAAAACGATACAGCTTCAATAAGCCAATCATGGCCGTCCATCTATAATGATCCAACGAAGACCAATCCGTCTCTATTTAATTCCAGACGACACCGTTTTTAACCATTAGATCCTGGCCGTTGATCAAAGATGATCCAAAGGCTAGGATCAATCAAGCAACTGAGGGTATATAAGGCCTTGGTCTCTATAGAGACCGGCCATTTCATATCCTTACAAACCCTAGCCGCCTCTCATCGTCTTTTTCTCCACCTTTCTCCTCCATCACCGGCCATGGAGACTGGCTGACTTCCATGGCCATCTCCGGCCACCCCCAACCTTAAAACTTCCTTCTTCTTTCTTCTCTACACAAAGACACCCTGAAACTCCAAAGGAACCCCAAGAAATCCCTTGTTCTTGAAACTCCGGTCATCGGAAATCTTCTCCGATGACCACAAACCATGAAACAACCGTCCAAACTTACACCACTGAACCACCATGCATAGATCTTTAACCCCACATACTTGTTTTCCCTCGAATCTCATTTAAACCCTTCGAATCTTCAAGAATAATTCGCCGGAACCCTTACTCCGGCGAACCACCTGACAACACCCACCCTAAAATACACCCCTTATGTCTCTAACACTCTTCTTTACCCCAAAAAAACCAAGAAAACCATCTGATTCAAGAAAATAAAGACAATTCTTTGAAGTCGAAAAAACTGGAAAAAGAAAAAAAGAAAAGAAAAGAACAAGAAAAAGAAAAAAGAAAAGAAAGAAAGAATGGGAAGCTCAAGAGACAGTTCCTGCGAGCTAAGTTCCCTTCCCTTTGATTGATTCTGTTTTCTGTTGATTAGCGTGATTTCTGTTATCTTTTGTTTCTTTGATTAGTTGAAATTAGTTTGCATGATTAATTCATCTTCTTTCGTCTGATATGTTTCCTGTTATAACTTGTTTCTATTAGCTTATTTTCTAATGTTTTCTAATATTCTTTTTTTAATAACATGCAATCACTAGTCTATTGTTAATCCTGTTTATTACACTTGGCTAGTATACTCTAGCCTTTTTAGGGTTTTTTGTGAGTCTAAATATGAATGTATTCTGAATATGTCTCTTTATGTTTAATTTGTTATACTATGCTTGAATCTGAGTTGCGAGTTGTTTAATTGAAATTCAACCATTATCAAATTTCTCACTGAGTTTTGATTAAATGATAAATGACTTCTGATTGTGGCTATGTGTGCAAATTGATATAAGAAGGCTATATTTGTGATAAATTCATATTTTAGACTACAATTAGTCTTATTATGCTTTAGGGGTATTGGTTATAGCTGTGATAGATAGTTAATTAGATGAAAGGCTAATGTTTAAGTATGTTAATTGGCTAAAATTGAAAATGATCTAAAAAATGACTACAATTGAAATAGTTTAAAGAGTGGCTAATTCTGAAAATGACCAACTTTGTAATAATAGGCTTAAGTCTAATGGCTAAGTTCTGTAAGTCTGAATCTAATTCTAAGTGGCCAATGTTATAATAAGAACGAATAATTTTGCAAAGCCAAGTCCAAACACTGGACTGGCTAATTCTGAAAAGATTTAAACTCTAAGAAATAAGCAGGCTAATCCTGCAATTCAAATCTAATAGACAATAATAAAAGGTTACCTCTTAAAAGAGGCTAAAATTGAAAGAAAATCAAGGTTAAAATCTGGCTAAGTCTTAAATGACTTTTAAGTAGTGGCCAGTAGTTAAATAACATAAAATCTGAATACTTGGACCTTGGATAAGGTCGGGTAAATACTAGGTAATAACAGGGCTAAAAAAGATATGAAAATGGCATAATTGTAGATCTAATAGAGCCTATTGGGACAAATTAGACATTTAGGCCTAGTATTTCTGCAATAATGCACAAAACAAAGGGTTATAATAGACCTAATAAAAAGGGCTTAATTGTTAATAACCTTAGCAAGTGATGATACAATTGTAATAGGCCCCTAATAGAAGCCAATAGATCCCCCTAGAACCTTCCAGCAAGGGATGGAAGGCATTTTTGAATATGAAAATGAGTAGCAAAGTGTAGTAAATAAAAGAATTAAGGAGAGAGAATTGGGAATAAGATTTTCAAATTTTTCCCTCAAAATTTCACCACTCACATCTATAAATAGGCTATAATTAAGCCTGAATAAGGGCTGGATTTTTAGAATTCAGAGAATACTTCTGAAATTAAGAGTAAAATATCACTTTCTAAGGTTGAATTTCTGGGTATTTGGTCGAGCACTGTTTCTGAAAATCAACTAGGAATCCTCTATTATCTTCTATTTGCTGGGTTTCTACTGGTTTTCTTCAAGTTTTTGCTATTGGATTGCTATTTGCTGAACTTTAAATCTCTGTTCGATTGTGTTGATTCATTTCTGCTGTTGTGCTTTGCTGCTGTGATCAACTAATTATCCTTCTCATTTGCTTCCCTTAGACTCATAGAGTTCTTTTGCTGAATCAGGTACACAGCTACTACTCAAACATGTAACTGCAGTTGATTCGAAGAAATGAATGAATTGAATTAATTTTAGAGATTGCTTCTGTTATTTGTTTTCATTTTTAGCATACAAGTAGATATTATGTAATTTGATAGGAAAATGGCTGTATAAGTAAAACATATGAAGCTGTCACGACCCCAATCCCGGTCGTGATGGCGCCCAACAACAACTGCTAGGCAAGCCCAACCATTTTCCATCTCATTCCGAGCATGAAGCTCAAATCAATTACCTGGATATTATTATCGACAATAAAGCTAAACTGAATAACCACCCAAAGATCTAGGGTCACGAGTCTAGAGCCTCTAAACATGATCGGATAACAATATCTAAACCAAATACTCAAGTATGAATAATGTATATACAAAGGAAAAGTGGAATAAGAAGAGAAGCCAGGTCCTGCGAACGTCAGTAGCTATCTCAACCACTCTAATAACTCCGATAAAACGAGACTGCTAAGCTAAACCTTCGGCGTACCTGAATGTGCACACAAAGGTGCGAGGAGTAGGGGTGAGTACTAAGTACTCAGTGAGTAAAAAGCTTATAAAATATCTGAAGATAAGAAATCCACGAAATGCCACACAGTAAAGCTATGTCTAACAGTTCGATACCTACTACGAACTAACTAACAACAACAGGAAATCACAATTTAGCACAGATAATTTACAGATAAAAATGCAATGTAATGCATATGACAGCTACGGCGTGTAGCTCGATCCGTTTAACGTCGACGGCGTTCACTGGGGGTATGTACAGACTCCAAAGGGGCTCCTTCAGCCCAAGCGCAATATTCATATCATCTACTGCGGCGTGCATCCTCATATCATAATAACCGCTGCGGCGTGCAGCCCGATCCATCCTCAGTCCACAAATAATCAGATAAGTCACAAACCAACCCAATTTACTTATTTTCCAGGTTCCTTTTCATTTAATTATGAAAAATACTTTAACTTTTATTAAATTTTCCAAAACAGATGACTTAGCATTTCAATACGGTGCTTTCAAACCAGGACTGAGATCAGTGATTAAGCAATTAGAGCTATCACATATATAACTATCCCCTAGGGATACTACAGGTCGGCACAAGGCCCCAAACACGGCTTACCGCCCACAATTATTTCAAACACAGTATTTTTCAACCACTAGTATCATATTATACTCATTCGGGATAGACTAAAGTCTCAATCCCCAGTCACGATCAATCCCGCACCTTCCACGGGGTGCGAGCCACGCCCTACTAGCGTCACAATGTGCTAAGCCGGTGTTTCGAACCCTCAGGCTACCATATATACAAACTACTCACCTCTAGCCGGTTGAAGACTCGTCCGTGATGCCTTTTCCTTTTGAATTTTCCGCCTCGTGCGTCGAATCTAGTCAAACCACAATAATTATATCAAATACGGGTCAAAGAAACATAATCCAATTCAATTTATACGAAATACGCGATAATACACTAAGTTGGTAAAACCCGGACCTCGGGCCCTCTTCTTGAGAAATTCCGAAATTCATACCAACGGATTCCTCGTATAGCCACGAGTCCGTACATATAAAATTTATCAAAATCGGAGTTCGAATGGCCTTTCAAAACCCAAAAATTCGTTTTCATGATTAGGCCCTAACTCTTCACAAATTCTACCCAATTTCAGGAATTTTGGTGTTGATTCTAGCATAAAATCATATTTTTGAGTCAAGAAACTTACCTCCAGTGATTACCCATTGATTTCTCTCTTAAAAATCGCCTCAGAAGTTTTTTCCCGTTCCAAAATTGGAAGAAAACTCGACCTGATTATTATAGGTATAATGTTCACGCGTTTTACTGCTCCCAATGGATTCCTTATGAAAGTCTAATGAATTTAGGCTTTTGAATCACTCAATTTAATCTTATAATGAAGGAGATATGTAGGTTTTAAGATTTGCAAATAGTGCAGGTTTTTAATACGTCGTCAGGGGCAGTTTCGTCATTAACCTAAAAATCTGGGCAATTTTAGTAAAATGGCCGTAAATTCCTCATACGATGTCCAAATTCGATGATTCTTTTTGCTACGGGTCCGTAATTATGATACGGATCTAATGCTTCATTCAAAATAGTAATCGGAGCTCATATGTTCAATATGATATCATTTATGCTTGAAGAAACGATGTCGAAGCATAAGAAAAACGAGCATAACGCAACCCAAACCTATCTGAAACTCACCCGAGCTACTCGGGACTGCATACGAACATACTAACATGCCACATATGATCATGCAACTTAGTTTCACTCTCAAAACACCAAACTAACATCAAAACACCAAATTTACATCGGATTCAAGCCTAAGTTTCTTCAAAACTTCCGAAACTAACATTCAATCCAAAACCCAACCAAACGACGTCCGAATGACCTGAAATTTTGCAGACATATCCATAATCACCTAACGAAGCTACTGCGACTGTCGGAATTCCATTCGACCCCCGGATCAAAATCTCACCTACCGTTCGGATTTCGCCAAAATTCAACCTTAGCCAATTCAAGCCTAAAACTACATACCGGACCTCCGAATTCGATTCCGATTGCTCTCCTAAGTCATAAATGATCCCCCAAAACTAGTCGAATCATCAGAATTCCATTCCGAACTGTCTAACTCATCGGTCAACATTTGGTTGACTTTTCCTACATGTTCTTCTCATAAAGAGATTTATGGCCTTATTTCTATCTAAATTCTCACCGATTTGCTTCTAACTCTCCAAACACATATAAATTAGCATATTGAAGTGTTAAATGAAGAAAATGGGGCGATAACTCCCGTAAGGACGGGTCGGGTTGTTACATTCTCCCCAACCTAAACAAACGCTCGTCCTCGAGCGTACCCAGAGTTGTACGAGAAACAACCCAATAGCTGAATGACCTTACCAAGCATATATTCGCGGTGGTACCACGTCACCCTGTCCATCATAAGTTTGGTAACACAACATAGCTGAACTTCCACAGTCTATCTGAACCATAGACCACATTGCACTTTCCGAAGTCATATTCCAATTTCGAATCCCACGTCTATACTCAGAATGCACCGGAACCAACTGTAATAGCCCATACTTGCCACTCCGGGTGAGATCTTATGTTGTACCAAACAACCCAATCACTCGAGACGATGCCCTCTAATCACAACAATTTCCCACGGTAACCAGATACTACTGAATAAAACCTTTCTCGTTAGCTAAAGTCCTATTCCAATACATCAATATCCTGCCCACGGCAGCTGAAACACGCGATATATCGAATCCATCTCTCAGGTCATCCATTCATGAATCCATTTCCCCTTTTTGACTGATATCACAATATATTTCGGAGCCAAACCTCGATGTTTCCTTTCTAACCAGCTGAAATCACATATGCCCGTACTCATTAATGGCTCCAACGATCATTTCGATTATAACACACCGCACTGGTGATATGACACCTCAACACCGGCCTAAGCCACGACGAGCACAACATAGTCTCCAATAGGAACAATCTGAACATACTCAATCATGACAACTAACTCAAACTAGAGAGCTGTAATTCAAATTCCTCAATACCATCACAACACATAACTGAGATCTCGTCTCACATCATAGAATTAGAGTACCTGAATCCTCCTCGAAAGGTCATAACTTCACGTGGCCTTGCCACGACTCATGATTCTATCCAAACACTATTACTCCCAAAGTACCTCAAGTCACCATGCTTATAACAGTCAGCCACGCACATATTTAGGTCTGAACCCAAGCAATCAATCTCACCCACAGTGAAACAATTAATGTAAGCCATCAAATCTTGTAAGGACATAACCAATGCGCCATTCGCCGAGCGACATCCAACACTGACTTTCCTCAGAGACTAGGAAGTATAGTACACAAGGTAACCTATAGAAAAAAAACTATGCTCCATATTACACGGTTGCGGCGTGCAACCTGCTCAAAATGACATACCCGTGGCGGCGTGCCACCCGATCCAAATAACCCGTGGCGGCTTGCCACCCGATCCAAATAACCCGTGGCGGCGTGCCACCCGATCCACGCGTAAATCTCGCAAAAAGGAATGCACACCGAGTCAAATTGCTCATTACAATAAACATATATATAGCCTCAAGCTCGGCCACAAGAAAGGCATCCTACAAAGTTCCCCAATACCGGAACTGAATGAATAGTAGAAACCTATGCACTGATATCCTCCACGAAGGCCCAACTGACAAAGCAATACCTACCAGCCGCCCGCTGGTCTTGGGTACAACTACCCTGCTGAAGCATACTCTGATGCACTCTGCTACGCAATTTGCCTCTTCCGACATAGTCCATATCACATTAGTCTAGACGACCTGACTTATGACAAACAGTCCGAAATAGAGTATCATAACCCAAATTCATCATATCTAGCTAAGAGAGAGCCACTAGGGCCTCCAATTTCCAATAATCGCTAAACGATGCCGATACACTCGATATACCACCACTGCATAGGCAGATTATGAGAACTTCTAGTCTCCATCACCTATATAACACATAAATCACTATGACTGATTCCACACTCCACTGTACGAATACATAACACACATCAAGCATCCATTCATACCACGAAAGTCATTCAGAAATTTCCCTATGCCATCAACAACTCACTCATCACAGTCGATCCAACAAGAGAATACCACAATACCACTATATATTATCAGTTTACATTACCTTGTCCCTTTTTGACCATATACCCTGCCAAATCACTTAGAATAGCAATACCATTTTTTCCTTAATCATCAGAAAGATCGATTCTTAAATCACCTGCAGCTGCCCGCGCTGCTTAATAATTTTTAGTGACTTCCCATATATTATGAACTGATCTCAAACCTTGAACATGCCATTATCAACTTCCATAACACATCGCATATACCATACCACACTAAGATATCATGGAACTTCTATCCCTTTCCTACGCCGCAAACATCGACGTACTATACTAGTCACGGACCTTCATGATCCCATATAGAAGAACAGTCATTACACATTCCATGTCTCGCATACCGATAAGAATATACTCACTTTCAAACCACGGTAGAACACATCACAAACTCTTTCTCCCAATCCATTGCATAAGTTTAACTGTCAGGACTGAGTCCTTCTACCCACATCGAGCTACGCAACTGCCAGCACTCAAGAGCTTTGTTGCACAATATCTACAAGACTCATTACCTCGAACACATACCAGGAATTAATCGTATCATTATCATACCGTTTCAGTTTATTAACAAGTTGTTCCATTTACTCAATTTCCTTTCTGAATCCTCTTTAACTTAGTATTAGCCTTTACTGTAGCACTACAATATCTCAACTCATGTTACCACACGAGACTCATACACAAGACTACACGGTCTAAGGCTTACAGGCCGCTGAATACTCTCTCAATGTTTCCCAGAAGTACGACATTCTACAATACTTTATTTTGAAGAACTTCCTGCGATTTTGAATTCGTTATCATTACTCCCCAATACAGATACATAGAATCCCATCATTCACATAACATAAAACAAGTCTTGATTCCTTCTAACGAAACCACCGTCTTTAGCCATATACACAATCTTAATACACCTGACTGTTACAAGCAAAATCTTGAACACCGCAAAACCATTCTCGGGCGTCATTCACCCTTATTCAATTATAATTCAAATGTCTTATTGAACAGAACCACTCGTGCCTTGTTAGAACTCTGGCACCGCAGAACATGATTACATACAGATGCATTTAGCTATCTTTCTTTCCTATACACCGAACATTCTTTACCAGCAGCAGTTCAAACCATCCTATTATTTCTTCATATCTACGAAGCACCATACCCTTTATCAAAATTTCCCAACATACTTAGAGGCAGAACCAACATAGCACACAACAGTGCAATCAGTTAATCAATAACAACCTCCCCAACTTGGCTCGGAGCCATACATCAAAGCATTTTTAGCCACTCATAGCATTCTTACTCAAATGATGCTACAATATTATGGTGAGATTAAACTCAAGTCATTTACAAGCTTGACAAAGACTCGAATCATCAGAGACCTTAACCCTTCTGCAATTCTTGCATTTATACACATACCACAGTTAAGCCAACTCTCTTTAGGTGAAAAAATCTTTTCTAAGTCCCAAATTTTTCAAAAATTTAGGCAGATTTTACTTTGTAATTTGGCCTATCCACCTGCCAGAGAATCACCAAACCATCCTAACAATACATCAACCACTCAACAAGACATCACAATGTATTTCAACAACATTAAATCTCAATACTATACGAATCATATTATCACAATTTATACCTGAACCTGCGCTACTCCTGCTCGCATCATAACATATATCAAATACCTTCAATTACACATCCGAATCCACCCACCTACTTTGCATCAATCTAGTATTTCAGTACAACACCTTCCACCAGGATATACATAGCATAATCACTTTAGTCTTCCTGAGGCTAAACTCGTTTTACTACACGTAAGGCACTTTACCTTCCAACTAAGAGATATGATAAATATTCACTACGCCCATAGCGCGGGGCTATACAACAGGTTACAATAAGGATCTAACACCTGACAGCTCGTACATTATTAAGCTGCCATTTCCACAATTTGGGACAATACTAATCATATAGATTTCATAATACCAGCTCGCAAAATCAGCACCTTGGTGCTCAAGCCATAGACAAAGATCTGGCCTCAAGTCCTCCCGACTGGCCCAACATGAACTCACAGAGATCATATCTCGCCCCTCGACCGGGGAGTCACAAGCCATCAAGGTAATTATATTACTGAGCGCTCGAGTGCGCATATAGACGTGTGGAAGGAATTTCAAGAATTACATCTCAAGCTGAATCAAGAACGCACGATAAGAATTCCAAGAATGTGAAGTGTTTCCTAAAAGGATTGCAGCCTCCCGAGGATAAGCACAGGCGTCCCCGTACCGATCCACAAGACTCTACCAACCGGCTCAAGACTCATGAGGCCTAGTAACCTAGGCTCTGATACCAACTTGTCACGACCCCAATCTCGGTCGTGATGGCGCCCAACACAACTGCTAGGCAAGCCCGACCATTTACCCTCTCATCCCGAGCATGAAACTCAAACTAATTACCTGGATATTATTATCAACAATAAAGCTAAACTGAATAACCACCCAAAGATCTAGGGTCACGAGTCTAGAGCCTCTAAACATGATCGGATAATAATATCTAAACCAAATACTCAAGTATGAATAATGTATATACAAAGGAAAACTAGAATAAGAAGAGAAGCCAGGTCCTACGAACGCCAACAACTACCTCAGCAACTCGGATAAAAACTGATAAAAGCTGGAGTGCTCGTTTATCCCTCCCGTGTACCTGAATCTGCACACAAAGGTGCAGGGAGTATGGGTGAGTACTAAGTACTCAATGAGTAATAAATATATACAAGTAGCTGAAAGTAATAAATCCACAGAATACCACATAATGAAGCTAAACTACAGTTCGATTCCTCCTACGAACTAGCAACAACAACAGTACATTACCACTATCAGAGATAATTCACAGACAAAGATGCAATGCAATGCACATAACCGCTACGGCGTGTAGCCCGATCCATTTAACATCGACGGCGCTCACTGGGGGTGTGTATAGACTCCGGAGGGGCTCCTACAGCCCAAGCGCAAATATCGCTGCGGCGTGCAGCCCGATCCTCATGTCACAATAACCGCTGCGGCGTGCAGCCCGATCATCAAATCATAATAACTGTTGCGGCGTGCAGCCCGATCCATCCTCGGTCCACAAATAATCAGATAAGTCACAAAACAGCCCAATTTACTTATTTTCCACGTTCCTTTTCATTTAATTATGAAAATACTTTAACTTTTATTAAATTTTACAAAACAGATGACTTAGCATTTCAATACGGTGCTTTCAAACCAGGACTGAGATCAGTGATTAAGCAATTAGAGCTATCACATATATAACTATCCCCTAGGGATACTACAGGTCGGCACAAGGCCTCAAACATGGCTTACCGCCCACAATTATTTCAAACACAGTGTTTTTCCTTTTGAATTTGCCGCCACGTGCGTAGAATCTAGTCAACCACAATAATTATATCAAATACGAGTCAAAGAAACATAACCCAATTCAATTTATACGAAATACGCGATAATACACCAAGTTGGTAAAACCCAGACCTCGGGCCCGCTTCTCGAAAAATTCTGAAATTCATACCAACGGATTCCTCGTCTCGCCACGAGTCCGTGCATATAAAATTTATGGAAATTGGAGTTCGAATGGCCTTTCAAAATCCAAAAATTCATTTTCATGATTTAGGCCCTAACTCTTCACAAATTCTACCCAATTTCAGGAATTTTGGTGTTGATTCTAGCATAAAATCATATTTTTGAGTCAAGAAACTTACCTCCAGCGATTACCCATTGATTTCTCTCTTAAAAATCGCCTCAGAAGCTTCTTGTCGTTCCAAAATTGGAAGAAAACTCGACCTGCTCATTATAGGTATACTGTTCACGCGTTTTACTGCTCCCAATGGGTTCCTTATGAAATTCTAATGAATTTAGGCTTTTTAATAACTCCATTTTACCTTATAATGAAGGAGATATGTAGGTTTTAAGATTCGCAAATAGTGCAGGTTTTTAATACGCCGTCAGGGGCAGTTTCGTCATTAACCTGAAAATCTGGGCAACTTTAGTAAAATGGCCTTAAAATCCTCATACGATGTCCAAATTTGATGATTCTTTTTGCTACGGGTCTGTAATTATGATACGGATCTAATGCTTCATTCAAAACAGTAATCGGAGCTCATGTGTTCAATATGATATCATTTATGCTTGAAGAAACAATGTGAAAGCATAAGAAAAACGAGCATGACGCAACCCAAACCTATCTGAAACTCACCCGAGCTCCTCGCGACTGCATACGAACATACTAACATGCCACATATGATCATGCAAACTTAGTTTCACTCTCAAAACACCAAAACTAACATCAAAACACCAAATTTACATCGGATTCAAGCCTAAGTTTCTTCAAAACTTCCGAAACTAACATTTAATCCAAAACCCAACCAAACGACGTCCGAATGACCTGAAATTTTGCAGACATATCCAAAATCACATAATGAAGCTACATAAATTGTCGGAATTCCATTCCGACCCCCGGATCAAAATCTCACCTACCGTTCGGATTTTGCCGAAATTCAACCTTAGCCAATTCAAGCCTAAAACTACACTAGACCTCCGAATTCGATTCCGATTGCTTTCTTAAGTCATAAATGATCCCCCAAAACTAGTCGAATCATCAGAATTCCATTCCGAACTGTCTAACTCATCGGTCAACATTCGGTTGACTTTTCCAACATGTTCTTCTCATAAAGAGATTTATGGCCTTATTTCTATCTAAATTCTCACCGATTTGCTTCTAACTCTCCAAAAACATATAAATTAGCATATTGAAGTTTTAAATGAAGAAAACGGGGGGATAACTCCCGTAACGACGGGTCGGGTTGTTACAGAAGTATGAGCTAATGCTGGAAATAATGCAATAGAATAGAATGTAGATTAGAGTAGTAGTAATCGTAATCACCTAGACTTAGATAAAAATAGGTTAATAATTGAATTAACTCACTTAGTTTTTTTCTGAAAATAGGCTCATAACAGACATATAACCATAACGATGCTCTGAATTAGCATGTGATAGTTAGTTTAGTTTGATATCTATTAGTTCATCTTAAACAATTTAACAGCGATTGGAAATGATATAGAGTAAAAACCAGGAGTCAATACGAAGCTAATAATCATGTGACTAATCAAAATCGTTACACAATCAACATACTATTCTAATACAATTAGCATCTGATAATTAAAAGAGTATGAATTATAATTAGTAACATGTTAAGCGATAATCCTGTTTTTACATAGTTAAGTAGTACAGTGTTGCCTTTAATCAATAATCATTCCTGTTTCAGTAGCTTAAAATAGTTGACAAAAAATATATAACAAAGGCAGTCAGTTATTCAAATACGTTAGTGTTAGATAGTTGAGATTCGGAATTGATACTATTAGTTCTGTACTGTTGTTTCACTTTCATCAATAAATACAATTTGAATTGATTCACCTTTTGATTCCAAATATTTGTATATATTATGAGTTTTCAGTTCTGTTTCTCCCTCTCTGTCTCGTTTGGTCTGGGCCTAATGAATAGCATAGGCCTGAATTCAATTAGATTTGTAATTGGGCTTCTGATAAATGACTTCAGTATATTCTGGGTTTCTGAAACCCAGATGCATGAATCAGTCTGCTGAATGCAAGCCCAAATGTCCAGGCCCAGTAATATAAAATGATAAGGCCTGGACTTACTTCTGAAATTATAATGTAACTAAAATGACTAAGGAAAAAATAATGGTAGAAAAATATAGTTGTTTGCTAGGATTGGACTATAAAAATCGAATGGGATGAGCCTCGTATGAAAATGAATAAGCGGGGCCCCCATATAAATACATTACTAATATGATAGAATCGGGAAGACCGTTAGTAAATTCCACGGTCTTTCCAAAAGAATAACAAGCCGTTAGACGATATAGGCAGTATTCTAAAATATACTTTCCCTAATACGAGTGCACATCTAATGTGACTCAAATCCTAAATCTCGGTGAAGCCGGAACGTGTTAAAAGTCACAGGCGTACTGGTTGCGGTGTGACTCGAGATACGTTTTTGCAATGTCGCAATTCATAAAATATTTAAAGTGAAATACGCACACATTGTTAAAAGCATATAGTGAAATCAATTAAAATCAAGAATGACAGTTGAGCGACCGTGCTGAAACCACAGAACCCGGGAGTGCCTAACACCTTCTCCCGGGTTAACAAAATTCCTTATCCAGATTTTTCGTTGTGCTAACTGTTAAACAGAGTCAACTTCCTCAGATTCGGGATTAACCGGTGACTTGGGACAACATTATTTTCTCAAGTGGCGACTCTAAAAATTTTGATAAAATCCCGAACCGATTGTCCTTAAATTGGAAAAACTCCTTCCTCGTTGTTATAATATCCTTTCCCGGGGTATTTATAATTATTGGGGTATACCTTATTCTCCTATTCATGGAAACCTAAAAAGCTAGTAAATAGTGAGGTATGACAGCTCTGGCGACTCTGCTGGGGATAAGCAACCCAGAACTTTGGTTCAGGGTTTAAGAATTCGAGCTCGATAGAATTGCCTTTTTTGATGTTATTTGATTTCGTTATATGATTTGATCAACGTGCTACGTGTTTATCACTTTGATATTACGTGGATTGTATATATAGAATTGTGCCAAAAACCCTTCTCTTCTTTACCTTCGGGGATGTGCTTACTGGTTGAGACTCCCCTTTCTGTTAAGTCATTCCAAAAAATAAGAAATAGAGGCCGGATAAGTTACATAGCCGAACGACCCCGCGGGTCCTCGGTACGTAGCCCCTCCTCGATCCGAGTTGTCCACTCGGGTACACGGTCTATCACCATATGAAACATCAGGATATTAAACCTAGATTTAGGATGATTATTTGCATCATATCTGACTTAGGGGACTCAACACAGGGGTTGGGTCCGTCTAGGACAGGTGACCCAAAATATTAAAGACCGAGCATATTATATGTTGCATTTATTTGTCCTGGATCATTATGCGGACCGGAAAAATTCTTGAAAAAAACAAAAGAAAGAGAAATTTTAGAATAGAAATATTGAAATGTTGTCGAAACTTGAAAAAGAAAATCTGAAAAATAGAAGGAACAATGTTGTTGAAATAATTGGTCACATAAACTGACCGAACTACACAGGTTTGATTCCCGCCACTTGGTGGGATACGTAGGCAACCCTTGACGGGTCCAACCACCCTTTTAGAAAATGACCAAAAAATATTGAATTTTAGTTTCAAATAATTGAAGTGATTGCTGTTTTTGGAAATAGCCAAATGTTCCGAAGAGACATCGGAAGGCTGTTTTGGCAAAAATGGCCACTTCGAAGTCATGTCTTTTTCTTTCAAAATAACTAGCCCAAAAGGCTAATTCTTTTAAAAATGAAAATTGCTTTGAAAAGTATTTTTCCTTTCTTTTCTGAAAAAAATTGCCTTTAATAAATGTGCAGGATGAGCACAGTACAAAACGAACCCTTCACCTTAATGAATAAAATCCCTTTGGAGTTGAGACTATGTTGGAATGATATGGGTCAAGAAGGACAAGCTTAGGTCAAATACTATTTAAAAGATCTTACTGTGTTGATGGACACAATTCCCCATGGTGATATTATTCGAGCACTTGTCACTTGTTGGGATCCCGCACATAATGTTCTACACTTCTCAGACTTCGAGCTCACTCCTACTTTAGAGGAAATTGCTTATTATATCGGGAAAGATGAGGTTCCCCTGAAGGAAAGATACTCGGTGGCTCCGAGGGAAATAACAGTGCACATATTCCTCGATTCTCTAAAAATTGCTAGGAACGTCCATAACGAAGACTTGGCTAATGGATTTTGTTCTTTAAGTTTCATCTACCGCAGATATGGTCATATCGGGGGATTCAACGACCCTACGAACAAGCTCTGCAAGTAAATCTAACCGAGTCAAGTGGGAAGAGCATAGGCGATTTGCCTTTATAGTGGCGTTCCTCGGATTAGTCATATTCCCGAGGAAAGATGGAAACATTGATACAAGGGTCACCGGGGTGGCCAGTACTCTTCTTGTGCAAGATAATAGCACACTGGCGCCAATGATTATAGCTGATATCTTCCGTGCCCTCACATCCTGTAAAGCGGGGCATGACTTCTTCGAGGGTTGCAATCTTATTCTCCAGATATAGTTGATTGAACACTTGTGTCGTCACCCTCCATTCTCGAGTTATGGGTCATCTGAGAAGACGTGCATTGAAGAGTTTTATATAAGAACAAAAGAAGTTAAGTTGCCGGAATGAGCAAAAGGTTGGATTTCATACTTGCGATCGTTGACTGCCAGCCAAATTGATTGGGCATACGGATGGTTGCCCCTCGATGAGGTGATATACATGCCAACGGAAGGGTCGCATTTCTTGATCATGGGTCTTAAAAGCATTTAGCCTTATGCACCGTATAGGGTACTACGACAGCTTGGGAGATATCAGGTTATACCAAAAGGCGGGGACATCAATTTACAAGCAGTAGAAATCAGTACGAACGGACATTTCCCGGAAGCAAAAATTCAACAGATTTGGAATGAATGCCAATGCTTGAAGTTAGACACTTGTGTAGGAAACCGAGCTCAAGGAGAAGTATCACCAGGGTATGCTGCATGGTATTGCCGGGATGTCGAGCACGATAGACCAATGAAAAGGCCTCACATTCAAGAATTGGTCGAGCAGTCTAAGGAGCACAAATATTGGGTGGCCCGAGAAAATGAGTATAGAGCCAAGATCAGCTTGCTAGAGAAACAGTTCCAAGACCTCAAATTCGAGAGCGGCTTACAAGCGGCATCCGATGAGGGAGAAAAGACAGCTGAGAAAAGAGAATGAAATCTTAAAGGCTCAAATTGCAAAGATGAAAATTGCGGCCGAAACCCCAGTTCACCTAGCCCGAGATGAGAAATTAATTGAAAATCTTCGGCGCAAAGTGAATGACTACAACTTTGATCTTGATAAAGCAGAAAATGAGTTAGTCGGGGTTTGGAGACAACTGGCCAGAAATGCCGAAGAAAGAACTAGAATGGTTCAACAATTACAAGATGAACACAAAGTTGAGGTAGCTCGATTGAGAAAGAAAGTCATTATAGCCGAAGTCAAAAGTAGCAAGCTAACCAAAGTGTTTGAAGTAGAGAGAGAACATTGTTACATGGCTATGGCTCGGTTAGAATTGGAGCTGCAACAACTACAAAAGGAGAACCAACAAACCTTAGACGCTCGCGCCAAACAGATTAGCAGGTTGCTTCAGGTTAAAGGGGTCATTCGAGAAAGAATTGTCAAATTGCTCAGTACATCACAAGGAAATGCCAATTGTGTGAAGACATGTCCCATTCAACATTCACATCAGCAGTAAAGTTCTTTGTAAAGCAAGTAATGTCTGACCTAGATAAACTCCAAAGTGGATTAGCATATAGGCTCGCGGCAAGACCGAACGATGTCTCGCGGACACTAGGAGCATTAATGTATTCGTAGGGCATGCATTTTGTATTTCTCTTTCTTCTGCATTTGTAACCGATGATTTGAGTATCAATGAAAAGAAGTTGTTGTTATTCTCCTTCCATTTTATACAAATTGTCTGGTTGATAGGCAAACATGTAGGAACAGAAAACAAAAATGAAAATGAAACAATGGAATAGAAGAAAACAAGAAGAAAAAAGGAAAAAAAAATGATGAATGATGAATAGAAAAATAGAGGTGAAAAGAAAATGGTCGTTCAAGGAAGAATAAACGTTGGGATGATGCATAATGATCAGGGCAAAAGTTGTGATTTTAATTATTACATTTTAACCCTTATGAGCTAACTATTAACGAGTTTTGTTGTTGATAAGTATCAGATTTTCAGCTGGCAACTGGCATTCTGGTACATCACAGCTACAATACACGTTCAAAAGCTATGTCTAAAGCAGTGACTCAGGAGATTGAACCTACCATTATGGACCCAGTACAAGAAGAAGAGATTGTAGATGTTGCGGGTATGAAAGAGGAGATGTATAAGCTAAGGCAGCAAATGTCGGAGATGTACCAGGCCTGGTCTAGGGGTCAACCTTTGCCTTCCTATCCAGCCAATCCAGCATACGTCCCTCCCACAAATCCAAATCCTGAACCACCTACTATAAACTCATCCTCCACATACCCAAACTACCAACATTACTATGCCACAACTTCACAGGCACCACCACCACTATCTAATCAAGTTCCACCACAACCACCTCAGGCCGCCCCGGTCTATGTGGCACCACCACCTGCCGCTCTGCATAAATCATCCAGTGAACCAGTGTTCCATGTTCAGGACACTCATTATTATCCACCGGACCCAACGTTCAGGCAGCATGACTCCTACACACCACTTATAGATATGACAGAAGAAAAACCTGTCAGAAACTTGGAACAAGAAGAGATGGCACGGAAGATAAGAAGTCTTGAACAATCCATCCGTAACATATAAGGGCTAGGAGGCCAAGTGAGCGTCGCGTATAAAGATTTATGCTTGTTCCCAGAGGTGCAGCTCCCGGTCGAATTTAAGCTACCTAAGTTTGATATGTACGACAGACATGGGGATCCGGTAGCCCATCTAAGGGGTTACTGTAGGAAGATGCGTGGAGCAGGGGGAAGAGACGAGTTGTTGATGGCTTATTTTAGCCAGAGTTTGAGCGGTTCTGCACTGGAGTGGTATACCCGACAGGATCACACCAGATGGTTCATCTGGGATGATCTAGCTCAGTCATTTGCCAACCACTTCCAGTACAATCTAGAGATAATTCCAGAGGCAGGCTGTCGCTAACAAAAATGGAGAAGAAACCCGGGGAAAGTTTCTGGGAGTACGGGTTTAGATGGAGGGAACAAGCTGCACGGGTAGACCCTCCCATGAAGGAAACAAAAATGGTGGACTGCTTTCTACAGGCTTTAGAGCCTACATACTATGGTCATTTGGTATCTGCAATTGGAAAAACTTTCAAGGAGGTGGTGAAAATGGGAAGCTTCGTACAAGAGGGATTAAAAACCAATAAGATCATGAGTTATTCGACTATTAAGGCCATGAACCAGGCGATACAAACCGGAACTGGGGGATTAATTGGTAAAAAGAAGAAGGAGGAGGTCGCAGTTGTCAAAAGTAGATCATGGTCTCGAGGCCCAAATACATATCATCATCCACCTCGTCCATACCAACCATACCCATCAACACCCTACAACCCACCTCCACCATATTAGCCTCCCACCACTCCACATTTTTCCGTTCCACATGCTCAACATTACCCACCGCCTCCACATGTATGGCGAGCCCAAATTCCACAAAACGTCTACCACACATAAAACTCCTACCCACCTTCCTAAACATATAAAAATCCAAATAGACCCAGCTTCCGTCCAGATCCGAAAGTAAGAGGACACAGAGCCCAAACAAAGAAAACATTCACTCCACTAGGGGAGTCATATACCGGTCTTTTTCACTGCCTGAGGGAGCTAGGGATGCTAAGTCCCATTGAGCCAAAAATTCCAAACCCACCACCCAGAAACCTTGACCAATCAGTCCAATGTGAATATTATTCCAGGGCGCCGGGACACGATACAGAAAAGTGTTGGCACTTAAAGTCCACCATATAGGAGCTTATTGATACCAGGGGATCGAGGTGCAGGCTCCGGAAACTTCCAATATCACACAGAACCCATTGCCAGCACATCATGAGACGCACATGATAGAGTTGGAACAAGGAGAGAGAAATAAGAAACCTTTTCAATCACTAATGATGATAAAAGCTAATAGTAAAGTGGGAGGAGAAGATGAGAAAGAGAAAGCGTCAACTGAATTGCCAATAAAGAAGCCATTAGTGGTCGAGGCCATAAAAGTAGTAGTGCCGGGAGCCAAGCCTTTGTTGACCGTGAAGGGAGCTTATATGGAACATGTGGTTATCAAACCGGTGGTGCAGATGCCAGTCGTAAATACCAAGGCCATACCGTGGAACTATAATAAAGTTATAGTGATGTATAAGGGGAAGGAGGTTACAGGAGAAGTCAACGAAACACATGGCCTAACTCGCTCCGGGCGATGCTTTGCCCCGAAAGAGTTGAGGAAGACAAAAGTGGTAAAGGAGAACCCCAATCATGTGAAGAAGGCAGTTACTGAAGAAGAAGCGGAAGAGTTCTTGAAAAAGATGAAGGCTCAAGACTATTCAATAGTGGAGCAATTGAGAAAAACGCCTGCGCAGATTTCATTGTTATCATTGCTAATCCATTTTGAAGAGCACAGGAAGGCGTTGATGAAAATTCTGAACGAAGCACATGTGCCCGAGAAACTTTCAGTATGCCATATTGAGAAAATCACGAATAAGATCTTTGAGACAAACAAGATAACATTTTCAGATAATGAATTGCCATTTGAAGGAACAGAGCATAACAAAGCATTATATCTCACAGTCAAGTGTGAAGAATCTGTGGTTACCCGTGTTCTGGTGGACAAGGGGTCAAGTGCCAACATTTGCCCACTCTCAACCTTGGGAGAACTGAAGGTCAATCCTGATAGAATTCATCGAAACAGTGTGTGTGTACGGGGCTTTGATAGAGGAGGCAAGAATACTGTAGGGGACATTGTGTTGGAAATTACTATCGGACCGATGGACTTCACTATGGAGTTCCAGGTACTAAATGTTGCTGTTTCTTACAATCTGTTATTGGGACGTCCGTGGATCCACACGGCGAAAGATGTACCATCCTCTTTGCACCAGATGGTGAAATTTGAATGGGAACAACATGAGATCATAGTGCATAGAGATGATGATGTCTGCAACACTATAACACCGTTCGAAGAAACTGAAGGGGACAAGGGCCCGTAGGTGTATCAAGTCATGGATGCTGTGGTGGTTAATAAAATATCCGAAGGGGAGAACATGCTGATTCCTAGAGTGGCTCCTACAACAGTAATGGTAGCTAAGGAAATGATAAGAAATGGGTTTGCACCAGGGAAAGGTTTGGGGATAACTCTACAAGGTATAATACAACCAATCCACTTGCCGGGGAATAAAGACACTTTTGGCCTGGTTTTTAAGCCTACTGTTTCCGATATCCAAAGAGCCAAGAAAATGAAGAAGAAAAGTTGGTCCCTCCCAAAACCTATTCCAAACTATCCGATTCCTTTACTAGGCCTGGTACACAAAGACATTTGGCGACTATTATGCCAAGTTATGCTGAAATAAGACCGGATGCGGAGCTCCTAGCAAGGTTCGAGATGTTGTTTGAAGATGTGAATATGTTGGAGATGGGTGAGGGAACGAGTAAAATGGATGTTCAGTTCGTGGGACCCAGCATTGCACTTAATAACTGGGGAGCTACTCCTATTCCGATCAGGAGGGAGTTGTGGTAGTTAGCTTCAAATATTTCATTTCCCCAAAGCTGTTTTGTTTTGTAATCCCACACTCCATCAAAAACAAATGTATCCAATGTCTGCTATCTTTTGAAAAATCAAGGAAATGCAATTTCTTTCTTTCTTCCATTTTTGCCTTATTTTATTTTTCTTCTTTTGTACAGTTTAATATTTGTTGATTCCAATGATATGTCATGCATGAAGGATTCCTGGTCCAGTCTTGATAATCGAATAGTTATACAGGAAATTGAAAGTGAACATGATGTAGAATATGAGGATGAGGAAATAATGGAGGAAATCAAGTAAAGATTTGAATCAATATGAGGAAAAACCCAAACCGAACTTAAATGAGACAAAATCTATTAATCCGTGGAGTGAGGATAATGTCCGGGAAATAATGATCAGTGTACATTTAGAGGCTTCCCCAGAGAAGATCTAATCAAGTTGTTACATGAGTACAAGGACATATTTGCTTGGTCCTATGATGACATGCCCGGACTCAGCACTGATCCGGTGGTACATAAATTGCACATTTATCCAGAATGCCGGCCGGAAAAATAGAAGCTAAGAGAGTTTAAAACGGACATCAGTGTGAAAATAAAAGAAGAAGTTAACAAACAATTTGAGGCAAAGGTCATACGGGTCACCAAATATCCCACCTGGTTAGCTAATGTTGTGATAGTTCCGAAGAAAGATAGAAAAACCAGGGTGTGTGTGGACTACAGAGACCTCAATAAGGCTAGTCCAAAGGATGATTTTCCATTGCCAAATATCCATATACTGATTGACAATTGCGCCAAGCATGAAATTGGCTCTTTTGTGGACTGTTATGCGGGTTATCATCAGATCCTAATGGACGAAGAAGATGCAGAAAAGACAACCTTTATCACGCCTTGGGGAACATATTGTTACAGGGTGATGCCGTTTGGGTTGAAGAATGCTGGGGCTACATATATGAGGGCGATGACCACTATGTTTCATGATATGATGTACCGAGAGATAGAAGTATATGTGGACGATGTCATCATTAAGTCCAAAAAGCAATGTGACCATGTCAAAGATTTGAAAAAGTTTTTCCAGAGGCTCCGAAGATATAATCTCAAGCTCAATCCAGCAAAGTGTGCTTTCGGGGTGCCTTCAGGAAAGTTACTGGGGTTTATAGTAAGCCGGTGTGGTATTGAATTGGATCGGTCAAAGATAAAAGCAATCCAGAATTTGCCTCCGCCGAAGAGTAAGAAAGAAGTGATGAGTTTATTAGGCAGGTTGAATTATATCAACAGGTTCATTGCTCAGCTGACGTCAACGTGTGAGCCTATTTTTAAACTGTTGAAGAAAGATGCTGTGGTAAATTGGACTGATAAATTCCAAGAGGCCTTTGATAAGATTAAAGAATATTTGGCCAATCCTCCGGTATTAGTTCCTCCGGAACCGGGAAGACCTCTGATCTTGTATTTGATTGTGCTAGACAATTCTTTTGGCTGCGTACTGGGGCAGCATCATGATGAGACGGGAAAGAAAGAGCAGGCGATATATTACCTCAGTAAAAAGTTCACATCTTATGAGGTAAAATACACTCGGTTGGAAAGAACGTGTTGTGCTCTAACCTGGGTTGCTCAGAAACTGAAACATTACCTGTCAACTTATACCACATATTTGATATCACGGTTGGTGTGAGCACGTGATTTTTGCCTAACATGAATTACTCCCACAAAATCAAAACAAAAAATTGTCTACAGAATTTGACATCATCTATGTAACACGTACGGCAATGAAGGCGCAAGCAGTTGCAGATCATCTAGCAGAGAACCCAATGGATGATGAATATGAGCCGCTAAAAACATATTTTCCGGATGAGGAGGCAATGAATGTTGAAGAAGTAGAGCAAGATGACAAGCCAGGTTGGAGAATGTACTTCGACGGAGACATAACCAGTAAAGGAGTGGGAACTGGAGCAGTACTTATTTCAGAAACAGATGCAAGTGCGTGATCAAAATGCTTTTTGTTTTGCTGTGGAAGAAGAACTTGATGGAGATCCGTGGTATCATATATCAAAGAATACTTGAAGACTGGGAAGTACCCAGAACAAGCCACTAGAGATCAGAAGAGGGCTATAAGACGATTGGCAAATGGATTTTTCTTCAGTGGAGGGATTGTATATAAAAGAACACCAGATTTGGGGCTATTGAGATGTGTAGATGCACAACAAGCTGACAAAATTTTTACTGAGGTACATGCGGGAGCTTGCGGACCTCATATGAGCGGATACATTCTAGCAAAGAAAATACTGAGAGCAGGATATTATTGGCTCACCATGGAGCGTGATTGTATTAGATATGTGAGGAAATGCCATCAATGTCAAGTACATGGAGATTTAATTCACTCTCCACCCTATGAATTGCATACAATGTCTGCACCTTTGGCCATTCGTTGCCTGGGCCATGGATGTCATCGGACCAATAGAGCCTCCAACATCTAATGGACACATATTTCTCTTGGTCGCGATTGATTTTTCACCAAATGGGTGGAAGCGAATACATTTAAGGAAGTGACGAAGAAGGCAGTAGTGGATTTCGTGCATGAAAATATCATATGCCGCTTTGGAATTCCTAAAGTAATTATCACAGACAATGGTGCAAATCTGAACAGTCATCTCATGGCAGAAGCATGTCAAAGATTCAAAATCCTGCATCGTAACTCTACACCTTACAGGCCTAAAGCAAATGGAGCAGTAGAAGCTGAAAATAAGAATATAAAGAAGAATCTCAGAAAAATGGTGGAAGAGTCAAGGCAATGTCATGAGAAGTTACCTTTCGCTCTTATGGGTTATCGTACAACCGTACATACTTCGATTGGTGCCACACCCTATTCATTGGTGTATGGAACAAAGGCTGTTATACCCGCAAAAATCGAGATACCATCTCTTCGAATCATAACTAAATCTGAGATCGATGATGATGAATGGGTAAAAGCCCGATTGGAACGATTGAATTTGATTGACGAAAAGAGATTAGCAGCGGTTTGCCATGGGCAATTATATCAGCGGAGAATGGCCAAAGCATACAATAAGAAGGTACATCCTCGGAAATTTGAGTGGGACAATTGGTATTGAGGCGTATTCTGCCACATTGGGCTGAAGCGAAAGACAAATTTGCACCAAACTGGCAAGGACCGTTCATGGTATCACGGGTATTGTCCAATTGAGCTCTATATCTGACAGATGTTGAAGGAAAATGCATAGACACTGCTATCAATTCAGATGCAGTCAAGAGGTATTATGTATGATTCCTTTTCATTTGTATAATTGTATTTGTCGTGATTTTGGAATTGAAATGATGAAGGCATTATATTCTCTATCCAAACACTTTATCCATTGACATCCCCGTTAAGCCTTATTTGTTCTATTCTTTCATACCCCTCTCTCAGAATTTTTCATGATGCAAGAGAAAAAGTAGAAAAATGAAAAAAAAAATGGAAAAAATGATGAGAAAAAAAAAGCAAATGCAAACAAAAGAAAAATGCATACAAAAGACAAAACAAAATCGGTAAAAAGTCAAAATGCAAAAATGAATTTAGACATAGTTTGAACTACGTTTGATTTGATCCTGAAAGGGTACATAGGCAGCCTCATTGAGGTTCAGTCACAATAAAGCAAAAATCCAAAATTCCTCCACATATTGAAACTGGGGCAGAAGTTATGTTTTATAATTTCGAGAGTTGTAAATATTTTGAACCCTCGTAAATTTTGAGCCTTTTTATGCCCTTCTTTCTTAACCCATCCAAAAGCCACATTACGGTCCAAAGAAAGACCTTCTAATCAATTTCAAGAAAATGACAATACAATGAGAATAAAGGAAAACAGGGCATGGACAGTACCGGTGGTTTAGAAAAACAAAAAGAACAAAAAAGAAAAAGAAAAAAAAAGAGAGTCTCATCGGTGAAAACCTTAACCAGCACCGTGAGACGATTGTGAGACTGAGAGAATAAAAATGAGAGAGTCTTATCAGTGACAACCTTAACCGGCATTGTAAGGCGACGGTGAGTTTGAGAGAAATAAATGAGAGAGTCTTATCAGTGAAAACCTTATCCGGCACCGTAAGGCGACTGTGAGAACTATTTTGAGGAAAGAGAAAAAACAACAAAAAACAAGATTGGTTTGGGTTGAAAGAAAGTTGGAGTTGAGATAATGACAATTCTATTGGACAGACTGGGTCGGAGTTAAATACATGGCATGGTGAGAGGAATCAGCCGTCATACCCAGATAAGTTCTGTCTTTACTCTAAATCACCCTTACCCCTTTTTGAAATTCATTTGTTTTTGCATTTCATTGATTAAAAAACCAATTTGCCCATTGAAGGCTTACTACCAGCTTCTCATGTTAAAAAGGTGAAACAACGCTGGGTCGAAAAAAAAAGAAAAACGGAAAAACAAATAAAGAAGGATGGCAATCAGAGCCAAAGAGAATGAAAAGAAAACAAAAGAAAGACAAAATGAGATTACAGAGAAAATCCGGTAAGAGACTGAATAGTAGAATAAAGCAAGAAGAGGAAGGCAACGGAAGCAAAGTCGGCAAAATGCCAGTTGCCAGCATTTTATAACTACTAAGATTGCTCTCTGATTTAGACAGGAACAGCAAGATTCAAATTTTCACTAATCACTTTAAAGTGAATGTGACCAATACGGAAAAGAAAAACACGAAAAAAGAAGTACAACAATAAAAGGAGGAATCCGTAGAGGAGGACTCACTCAGTCAAGCAAGAAAATTACCCAAAAACAGCAAAAAGGTATCATCTTTCCAAAAAAAAACATACCCCCGTTTGATAGGAATATTTTTCTACATTTCATTTTGATGCATCAGGCGCCCACCTGGATAACAAGGGAATATTTTTATGCATTTCATTTTCATGCATCAGGCGCCCACCTAGATAACAAGGGAATATTTTTCTGCATTTCATTTTCATGCATCAGGCGCCCACCTGGATAACAAGGGAATATTTTTCTCCATTTTATTTTCATGCATCAGGCGCCCACCTGGATAACAAGGGAATACATTTTTGCAATTTTAATTTCTGTTTAGGCGCCCACCTGGATAACAAGGGAATACATTTCTGCAATTTTAATTTCTGTTCAGGCGCCCACTCGTATAACAAGGGAATACATTTCTAGAATTTTTAATTTCTGTTCAAGCGCCCACCTGTATAACAAGGGAATACATTTTTGCAATTTATAATTTCTGTTCTGGCGCCCACCTGTATAACAAGGGAATACATTTCAACAATTTTAATTTCTGCAAATTTTAATTTGTGTTATCTAACATGAGTAACACCGTAACATGAGAAGAGCCCACACTGGGGCAGAGGAAAAGTTTTGTTGTTTTGTTTTGTTTTGAGCAGGTATCAATATGAAAGCAGGGAGTACAATTGGAAGCCACACCTAAAGGAAAAAAGCAATATATCGAAGGCAAGAGAAAGAAAATAAAAAACCAACAAAAAGAAGAATGGTAGCATAAGAGATGGAAAATCAAGAAAAAACAAGGAAGAATAAGAAGACAAGAAGTAGATAGGAGTCATTGTAATTCATAGGAACATATCTTAGAATAGCTTCTTCATTTTACATTTTATTCCTGGTGTAATAAGGAGTAAGTTAGTGGTCATAAGCAATAGCAATAGCAGCAATAAAGTCTTGGTAGTTTCAATTCTACCAGACCTTCCCGAACTACACTGACCTGATTCCCGTTTAGCCCAGGATATGTAGGCAACCTCTGAGGCAGGGTGCGGTCAAAAGGTTTTCAAAATGCTTCTCACGGGATATGCTAGTGGGCAAAAATCTCTCATTACTGCTCACTTATCTTTGCACTGAAACTCTTCGTGTTCCCGAGCAAAGAGGGGCAGCTGTGAGCACGTGATTTTTTCCCTAGGCAATAAAATTCCAAAATTAAAATAAATAATATTTTTTGTTTACAATTATGTGTTTGATTGAAATAAAGTGTATTTGTGTGATTGAACAATTAGAAATGAAAATTAGAAAATTAAAAATAGGTTAAGTATAAAATGTCACAAAATAAAGGAATTAAAAGAAAAATAAAAAAAAAATACAAATATATACCGGAAATTAAAGAAAAATAGCAAAAAATGTCAAAAAATATCAGAAAAATTAGAGAAAATAGGAAATTAAAAGAAATTGAGTAATTGAAAAAGAATATAAAAAGACAAAATAAAATACAACAAGAAAATACACAAAAATAATTAAAATACATGAAAAAACACACAAAAATACAAAATTGGGCCAAATGTTACAAGCCCAAAATGTATTAGCCCAAAAGATACAGTGATCCGGTCCAATCTTATACAGAGATCAATCCTGGCTGTCCATGTATTTAATCAGACGGTTCAATTTGAATCTCTGAAATTAAATAAAACGACACAACTTCAATAAGCCAATCGTGGCCGTCCATCTATAAAGATCCAACGGAGACCAATTCGTCTCTATTTAATTCCAAACGACACCGTTTTTAACCCTTAGATCCTGGCCGTTGATCAAGGATGATCCAAAGGTTAGGATCAATCAAGCAGCTGAGGGTATATAAGGCCTCGGTCTCTATAGAGACAGGCCATTTCATATCCTTACAAACCCTAGCCGCCTCTCATCGTCTTCTTCTCCACCTTTCTCCTCCATCACCGGCCATGGAGACTGGCCGACTTCCATGGCCATCTCCGGCCACCCCCAACCTTAAAACTTTCTTCTTCTTCCTTCTCTACACAAAGCCACCCTGAAACCCCAAAGAAACCCCAAGAAATCCCCTGTTCTTGAAACTCCGGTCATCGGAAATCTTCTCCGGTGACCACAAACCATGAAACAGCCGTCCAAACTTACACCACTGGACCACCATGCATAGATCTTTAACCCCACATACTTGTTTTCCCTCGAATCTCATTTAAACCCTTCGAATCTTCAAGAATAGTTCGCCGGAACCCTAACTCCGGCGAACCACCTGACAACACCCACCCCAAAATACACCCCTTATGTCTCTAACACTCTTCTTTACCCCAAAAAAAACCAAGAAAACCATCTGATTCAAGAAAATAAAGACTTCAAATCTTTGAAGTCTAAAAAACTGGAAAAAGAAAAAAAGAAAAGAAAAGAACAAGGAAAGGAAAAAAGAAAAGAAAGAAAGAATGGGAAGCTCAGGAGACAGTTCCTGCGAGCTAAGTTCCCTTCCCTTTGATTGATTCTGTTTTCTGTTGATTAGCGTGATTTCTGTTATCTTTTGTTTCTTTGATTAGTTGAAATTAGTTTGCATGATTAGTTCATCTTCTTTCTTCTGATATTTTCCTGTTATAACTTGTTTCTATTGGCTTATTTTCTAATGTTTTCTAATATTCTTTTTTAATAACATGCTATCACTAGTCTATTGTTAATCCTGTTTATTACATTTGACTAGTATACTCGAGCCTTTTTAGGGTTTTTTGTGAGTCTAAACATGAATGTATTCTGAATATGTCTCTTTATGTTTAATTTGTTATACTATGCGTGAATCTGAGTTGTGAGTTGTTTAATTGAAATTCAACCATTATCAAATTTCTCTCTGAATTTTGATTAAATGATATATGATTTCTGATTGTGGCTATGTGTGCAAATTGATATAAGAAGGCTATATTTGTGATAAATTCATGTTTTAGACTATAATTAGTCTTATTATGCTTAAGGGGTATTGGTTATTGCTGTGATAGATAGTTAATTAGATGAAAGACTAATGTTTAAGTATGTTAATTGGCTAAAATTGAAAATGATCTAAAAAATGACTACAATTGAAATAGTTTAAAGAGTGGCTAATTCTGAAAATGGCCAACTCTGTAATAATAGGCTTAAGTCTAAATGGCTAAGTTCTGTAAGTCTGAATCTAATTCTAAGTGGCCAATGTTATAATAAGAATGACTAATTTTGCAAAGCCAAGTCCAAACACTAGACTGGCTAATTCTGAAAAGGTTTAAACTCTAAGAAATAAGCAGGCTAATCCTGCAATTCAAATCCAATAGACAATAATAAAAGGTTACCTCTTAAAAGAGGCTAAAATTGAAAGAAAATCAAGGTTAAAATTTTGCTAAGTCTTAAATGACTTTTAAGTAGTGGCCAGTAGTTAAATAACATAAAATCTGAATACTTGACCTTGGATAAGGTCGGGTAAATACTAGGTAATAACAGGGGTAAAAAAGGAATTAAAATGGCATAATTGTAGATCTAATAGAGCCTATAGGGACAAATTAGACATTCAGGCCTAGTATTTCTGCAATAATGCACAAAACAAAGGGTATAATAGACCCAATAAAAAGGGCTTAATTGTTAATAACCTTAGCAAGTGAGGGTACTATAGTAATAGGCCCCTAATAGAAGCCAATAGATCCCCCTAGAACCTTCCAGCAAAGGCTGGAAGGCATTTTTGAATCTGAAAATGAGTACCAAAGTGTAGTAAATAAAAGAATTAAGGGGAGGGAATTGGGAATAAGATTTTCAAAATTTTCCCTCAAAATTTCACCACTCACATGTATAAATAGGCTGTAATTAAGCGTGAATAAGGGTTGGATTTTTAGAATTCAGAGAATACTTCTGAAATTAAGAGTAAAATATCACTTTCTAAGGTTGAATTTCTGGGTATTTGGGTCGAGCACTGTTCTACAAATCAACTAGGAATCCTCTATTATCTCCTATTTGCTGGGTTTCTATTGGTTTTCTTCAAGTTTTTCCTATTGGATTGCTATTTGCTGAACTTGAAATCTCTGTTCGACTGTGTTGATTCATTTCTACTGCTGTGCTTTGCTTCTGTGATCAACTGATTGTCTTTCTCATTTGCTTCCCTTAGACTCATAGAGTTCTTTTGCTGAATCAGGTACACAGCTGCTACTCAAGCATGTAACTGCAGTTGATTCGAAGAAATGATTGAATTGAATTAATTTTCGAGATTGCTTCTATTATTTGTTTTTATTTTTAGCATACAAGTAGATGTTATGTAATTTGATAGGAAAATGGCTGTATAAGTAATACATATGAAGCATGAGCTAATGCTGGAAACAATGTAATAGAATAGAATGCAAATTAGAGTAGTAGTAATTGTAATCACCTAGACTTAGCTAAAAATAGGTTAATAATTGAATTAACTCACTTAGTTTTTTTTTGAAAACAGGCTCATAACAGACATATAACCATAACGATGCTCTTAATTAGCATGTGATAGTTAGTTTAGTTTGATATCTATTAGTTCATCTTAAACAATTTAACAGCGATTGGAAATAATATAGAGTAAAACCAGTAGTCAATACGAAGCTAATAATCATGTGACTAATCAAAATCGTTACACAATCAGCATACTGTTCTAATACAATTAGCCTCTAATAATTAAAAGAGTATGAATTATAATTAGTAACATGTTAAGTGATAATCCTGTTTTTACATAGTTAAGTAGTACACTGTTGCCTTCAATCAATAATCATTCCTGTTTCAGTAGCTTAAAATAGTTGATAAAAAATATAAAACAAAGGCAGTCTGTTATTCAAATACGTTAGTGTTAGATAGTTGAGATTCGGAATTGATACTATTAGTTCTGTACTGTTGTTTCACTTTCATCAATAAATATAATTTGAATTGATTCACCTTTTGATTCCAAATATCTGTATATATTGTGAGTTTTCAGTTCTGTTTCTCCCTCTCTGTCTCGTTTGGTCTGGGCCTAATGAATAGCATAGGTCTGGATTCAATTAGATTTGTAATTGGGCTTCTGATAAATGACTTCAGTATATTCTGGGTTTCTGAAACCCAGATGCATGAATCAGTCTGCTGAATGCAAGCCTAAATGTCCAAGCCCAGTAATATAAAATGATAAGGCCTGGACTTACTTCTGAAATTATAATGTAACTAAAATGACTAAGGAAAAAACAATGGTAGAAAAATATAGGTGTTTGCTAGGATTGGACTATAAAAATCGAATGGGATGAGCCTCGTATGAAAACGAATAAGCGGGGCCCTCATATAAATACATTACTAATATGATAGAATCGGGAAGACCGTTAGTAAATTCCACGATCTTTCCAAAAGAATAACAAGCTGTTAGACGATATAGGCACGATTCTAAAATATACTTTCCCTAATACGAGTACACATCTAATGTGACTCAAATCCTAAATCTCGGCGAAGCCAAAACGTGTTAAAAGTCATAGGCGTACTGGTTGCGGTGTGACTCGAGATACGTTTTCGCAACATCGCAATTCATAAAATATTTAAAGTGAAACACGCACACATTGTTAAAAGCATATAGTGAAATCAATTATAATCAAGAATGACAGTTGAGCGACAATACTGAAACCACGGAACCCGGGAGTGCCTAACACCTTCTCCCGGGTTAACAGAATTCCTTATCCGAATTTCTTATTGCGCGGACTGTTAAATAGAGTCATCTTCCTCGGATTCGGGAAAAACCGGTGACTTGGGACACCATTATTTTCCCCAGTGGCGACTCTAAAAATTTTAATAAAATCCCGAAACGATTGTCCTTAAATTGGAAAATCTTCTTCCTCGTTGTTATTATATCCTTTCCTGGGGTATTTATAATTATCGAGGTATACCTTATTTTCCTATTCGGGGAAATCTAAAAAAATAGTAAATAGGGAGGTGTGACAAAAGGATATGCTTATTATACCCGGTATGGATAATCTTCTACCAAGAGTAATATCTATCCATAACCGGATACTGAAAGGATAAGCTTATTATACCCAGTATGGATAATCTTCTATCTGGGTAATATTTATCCATAACTATGTACCGAAAAGATAAGCTTCTTCAGGAAGCTTATTTCCAATAGAGTACTAAATAGATAAATATATTTATGGCGGAGTCCCATATGGATAAGCTTCTTCAGGAAGCTTATTTACAACGGAGTATAAACATCCACAATATAATATATTTATGACAATACAGTATATGTTATACTTATTTAACTTTAAATCCCAATATTAATTTCAGTTAAGTACAATAAAATTGTCCGTGAGTAAAACTTAAAATATCTATCAAACGAAAGGCACTTACGCCATACGAGAGATAAGAAATAATTAATTCCGAATTTAAATTTGTGATGAGTTTATCCAATATTTGGTTGTGATAAAAATGTGGTATCACTAATCCGGGGGATTAGCTATCCCAAAATTATACTCTTTTTTTATCCCTATAACAGGGTGGAATAACTAATCCCGAAATTATTAATAATGGATAAGTGTTTGACTCAAAAGATGTTAAACCTTTTTAAGCAAATCAATCAATGAGATGAAGGAGTAAATCGTAGTCGAAGATAATAAACCCTAGGATCGTTTCAATAATCAGAACAATAGTAATAGTAAAGGAAAGACGAAGAGAGAATGATAGAGAGGATGGTAGAGAGATCAAGATCATAGAGAGAATGAGTTTTTTCTATTATCAATTATCTGTCTATTACAAGGTTCAGATCCCCTTTATATAATGGTGGGATCCAAGCTTAGTTATTGGAACGACAAAATTAGAATATACGTTATAGCGGAGCCGATGACAGGTCGAGGTCGTTATTCCTCTTACCCCTGGGTCATCCCCTCACATCGACTCGTAAACATTCAGTGGTCGGTCGTATTGACTGGAGGACGTGATTGGTCAAATTCGATCATCCGCTTATCGCAGCGAGGTGCGTCCTCGATGGGGTGAATCAACGCTTCCGTTAGGGAGAGTTTGACTTGTTGACCTGTTACGACATGACCGGTGGGAGACGACAATCATACCTGTCAGAACGTTGAAGTAAATTATTATGTCTTGGGTGATGTCAGCGTTCGCATGCATCATTATTATGCGTAATCTCGAGGCAGAAAGAACTTTGGCGCTTGGTTTTCTGCGTCGATTTGAAGTCTGACGCCTCGATTCTGGTGCTACCCAACCTTATAAATAGGGGAATGGTTTAATTTTGTTGAAGAACTTTGGTTATTCGTGAGAATTTCCTAGCCCTTCTTTTTTTGATTTTCGTGTTCCTGCACTTTTTGTTCTTGACTTCTTCATTTCATTTCGAGTAATATTTTTCGATGATAGTATGCCTAAATCTCGCCGTACCAAAGAAAGGGTTCCTGAGGTTGCTCTGTCAAATGCGCCGCCCTCCTCTGATGGTGGGGAGGTAGAAGTGGAAGAGGACGTCAGTCCTCTCACGGTCTGTTACTGAGGCATTCTTCACCTCGGTGTGATTTCACCAAGGATTCTGCAGTTCCGGTCCTGTGCATTCTGAGATGGGACAGAACCACTTGGATGACCTCCGCACAAAATACGACATTCCAACCTACGTAGAGGTGATCCCGACGAGGGAGGATCACATTGATGTTCATAGGCCCGGTTATTGTGCCTTCTACGAGTACCCCTTCTTGATAGTCTACGGTCTTCCCCTTTTCCCCTTGGCAGAATAGTTTTGTAGATTCTACCACACCTACCCAGCTCATCTTACACCGTGCACGCTTAAAGTGATTCTGCTACTGACCAAATATGCAGCATTGGCCAGATGTGACATCTCCGTTTATTATCTCTTGCATTTATTTACAGTCGATTTCCTTGATTCTTGATTTGCTTCTCCTAGTGACTTTGAACTTAAACTTGATGCTCTCGATGCAACATATTATGAAATTTCTCGCAGGCTTGTTTCTTGATCATATGAAGGGAAGAAAGATCTTGACCATATGTCTCGGCATGCATTACGTCAAAACTGGTTGTGGCTGGTACTGAGATTAAATCTTCCACTTTCTCTGGCCAGAGTTGGAACCTTATTCTTGAACATCCAATCTGTGCTTTGCAGGAAAACCTACAAGCCAACACAAACAAACAAAATGAACAAACAATTTCTGCCCCAGTTTGCACTAGAAAATTTTTGTGAGTTATTAAAAACACATGAAACTAACTTTGCTATTGCAGAATAAAGAATTAATAACAAAATACATTTTTTAAATAATAGGGGATGTCGTACCTCGTGTTAACAAAAATGAAGGCAACCAGGGAATGTAGTACCCTGTGTCGGAAGTAAGATGAGGCTCGTGGCACTCTGAAATGCTACTAGGGGATGTCGTACCCTATGTAGAAAAAATAAAAATGCAACTAGGGGATGTAGTACCCTGTGTTGACAATAAAATGAGGCTCGTGGCTTTCTGAAATGCTACTAGGGGATGTCGCATGTAAAAAAAAATACAACCAGGGGATGTAGTACCCTGTGTTGGCAATAAGATGAGGCTCGTGGCACTCTGAAATGCTACTAGAGAATGTCGTACCCTATGTAGAAAATAATGCAGCCAGGGGATGTAATACCGTGTGTTGACAATAAAAAATGCAACCAGGGGATGTAGTACCCTGTGTTGAAAATAAAATGAGGCTCGTGACTCTCTGAAATGCTACTAGGAGGTGTCGTACCCTATGTAGAAAGTAAAAAATGCAACCAAGGGATATAGTACCCTGTGTTGGCAACAAAATGAGGCTCGTGGCTCTTTGAAATGCTACTAGGAGATGTCGTACCCTATGTAAAAAAATAAAAATTTAACCAGGGGATGTAGTACCCTGTGGGAACAAGATGAGGCTCGTGGCACTCTGAAATGCTACTAGGGGATGTTATACCCTATGTAGAAAATAATGCAACCAGGGGATGTAGTACCCTGTGTTGGCAACAAAATGAGGCTCGTGGCTCTCTAAAATACTACTAGGGAATGTCGTACCCTATGTAAAAGATAAAAATACAATCAGGGGATGTAGTGCCCTGTGTTGAAGATTAGGTATTGGTTCCCTAATAATGAAATTGAAAATAAAATAATTACATGTATATTGAGAAGAGAAAAAAAAATCAAGGATTTCAGAACTTCGCTGGGCGATGTTCACCTTTTCACGAACTGTTTCTTAAAATTATTTTTTCTTTTATTGAACAAAGAAAGATTCGTTAGTTTTAAAATGGTGGTCGGTTTGTGGCCTTGATTATTTCACTCTCTTGATCTCAGCTCATCTTCCTTAATGATTTCAAGTACAACTGGTTACTTTCTAAATACCAACCGCATTTCTGACTTTGGAGAACATTTAGCTTTTCCAAACTTTGTCATGGCGATACTTAACCTTTTTCAACTTTATGTTGCCTCTGTGAGCATTTCACTTTTGACTTCTTTCAAAGTTTTCCATTTTAACACATCGGCCAATCATGGACATTCGGGATCGACTAGAGGCCTTGGTTGAGGCTGGGTGCCTTTTCAATATATCAGCTTGCTTCAAAACGAGAACCCTGTAGATCGGTCTTTCCTCCTTTTCTTTGCCTTATTTTTTTAACAAAGTCAAACCGAAAGGGATTAAAAAAACAATGGAATAGAGAGCGAGTTTAAAACAAGAGGTGTCCCTTTCGGGGAACAAAAATATGGACTTATCTGGGAGTACTTGCATATTTCAATGAACATGACATGTTTTTTGGACTGGATGCTTGATCTGTATAAACCGCCCGATTCTCAGAAACTCATCACAATTTTTGACTTGAAAACGGGAAACCTTGCTCATGATTGTGTTGATGTCATGGTTGTGTGGATTCTCTTTTTGATCAACAGTGCCCCTTGCGAGTTTTCACTAGCTGATCTCTCTCATTTCTCTTCTCGCCATCGTCCTAGAGTGCCCTATGCAGATTTTCACTCTCTCTTTTTATTTTTTCTACTCACCATCGCCATGCAGTGCTAATGACGGTTTTCACCAATATGACTTTCTCATTTTATTTCTCTCATTTGGTTGCATCTGATCCAATCGTATCCTTCCATTCTAGAACATTCTCGTCGATTTATCGGAAGGACTTGGAAGGGTTTGGATAAAAAGAATATGGATTGAATTACAACTTTGGAACTTTTTAGGCAAAATCATTGCCGAAACATTATAATATCTGCCCCAGTTTCACTTTTTGGGGAATTTAAATTTTTATTTTGGTATGACTGAACCTCAGAGAGAGGCTGCCTACGTATCCTTTTGGAATCAAGTCGAACGTAGTTCAGGAAACCTTGTTTTTTCTTTTCTTTTGTTTTTTTTTCTTTTTTTTTTGGTTTTCTTTTGTTTTTTTGTTGCTTTTTTCTTTTCTTTTTTCTTTCTTTTTTTGTCATTTTTTAATAATAAGTTACAGATTCCAAAGAGGGGAATCAAAGAGAGGGAACCGGCTCAATGGGTTTGCAAAAGGGTTAATGGTGTTTGGGTAGCGAGAAAGAAAGCCTTCGTCATCCCAATCAAAGAATGTTAACACCAAGTAGTGAGTCAAACTTAGTACCTTCTGACTTCATCTCATTTGACTATTGTCTTGAAGACATTTCCTTTGATGCCTCCCAAATACAACACTCCATTGGAAATACTCTTGTTACAATGTATGGATCTTTGCAATTTGGAGCAAAATTTTCCGTAGCTTCTTCATGGTACGGGAGAATATGTCTCAAGACGAGTTGCCCCACTTCAAATTTCTTGGGATGTACTTTTTGTTGTAAGCATGGGCTATTATTTGTTGTACAACTGCCCATGGTAGCCTCCGACCAAACTCTTTCTATCAATCAAAGATAATATTTCAATCGGTTCTTCACGGAATCTTCATCAGTGATCTCGGCTTCAACAATGATTCGAAGAGAGGGAATCTCATTTTCTCTTTAATTCTTTGTTTATTTTCTTACAAGCCTTATCTTCAAGAAATTATGCTTCTTGGTTCATTATTTCAAAATCTGACAGCGTTTAGGATCTGAGCATGAAGTCTGCAAGCATATCATGTTCTTAAAATCTTCATTTACAGAACTGAAAAGAGAATAAGAAAAGTGACAAGATTAAGAAAAGAGACATTCATGGGTGATGAAATATTGATTTTATTTATTTGAATATTTAAAAAAATAGAAGGGTTTACATCAGAATGTAAGACGGTAAAGTAAAAACATTTGGATGACACACTGGAATAACTCAAAAGGCAGAAAAGATAGCAAGGCCGGCTACCGAGACTCCCATCTGATAGGGCTTTCAGGGTTGATGCCCGTTTTCCGTTTCTCTTCTGCCGCGGCAATGGTTACTATGACTTTCAATGCTGGATCAAATTCCCCATCATCAAATTATCTCGGGCAGGCAATGTCCTATTGCACAAATCTGGTAAAGTCAACCCCACATTTGCTTTTATTTTTTATTTTTCACCGTCAACAGCCTACTTGCCTTTCCGTGACCTTGGATCAACAACAGTGGTGCTAATTCCATTTGTTAAGAAGATGCTTTTACTTCTGAGGGATCTTGGATTGTTTGCGTGACTTGCCATTGCAAACCAACAAACCGATCACCTTTAACTTTTTCTTTATTTCAAAACAACAAGAATGTTAGAATAAACAATCTCTTTTCTTTTTTATTATATTTTTTTAACCACTTCTTTTTTTTTTTCAAAATGATTTTATCGAACCTGATGTAGGTTGCCTATGTATCATGTGAAGACATGAATAAGATCTTGCGTACGGGAAGATCAGGAATAAAGCAAACAAACTAACTCTTTTTTAGGATATTTTCTAAAGAATAACGAAAATATTTCTTTTATAGTTTTTAATTCTTTTGTTTTTTTTTGGGGGAATTTTCGAAAGAAAAACTCTTGAAGAAGAACGAAAATATATTTTGATTTTGAGAAGAATTTAAAAGAAAATATTTTTGGATATTTTAAAAAGTGGGGGCCGGACCATATTAAGGTTGCTTACGTATCTCACATCCGGTGAAAATCAGACCCGCGTAGTTCTGTTAAAATAGCTAAAAAAAATAAAACTATTTTTAAAAAAATTGTAAATTTAAATACGAGAACCTTTCAAAATTTTATTTTAAAAAAATGGTATTTTATGAAAACTTGGAAATTTCCTCTTTCTCTATCCTTTGTTTAATTCTATCCTAAAGTCGGTCAACATTTGAGAGAAGCCTACCAAATAATATTACATATAGCACATATATAAACATGTTGGTCCGAAAAATTGGTACATGTCCTAGACGGGCCCGGCCCCTGTGCCAAGCCTCGCTAAGTTGCACATGATACAAATAAAGCGTAGCGTACTAGGGATATTCATTGCTTGTGGCTTGTTCTTCTAAGTTTTCAAATCCCAAAGGAGATTGTATCTAGACATGGCTTACTCGGGTGGACAACCCGAGCCGAGAAGCATTAAGCGTCACCAGTAGTAAACCATCACTGGCTAGCTAACAGTTCTCCCGCCTAAACATGTGTGACTAAATCCTTCACCAGAAGCTGGTAGGCTAACCGGCTTTATCTCAAGACAGAAATTTCGTGATGCCGGTGGGCAAACACAACTTAACTACCTATCATAAGACTCCGAGGGGTGCGAGATAGGATACAATTTATATCACAGTTCAAATAAATATTAAAGCAGTAAACAAGCGACAAATAGCACATTAGGCTCGAAACACAATAATATCCAAAACATGATAAAAGCCAAACAAGAATCAATATAAAAAGCTTGAATTCTTATTAATTTCTCCAGCAGAGTCGCCATCGCTGTCACACCTTCTTTTTTCCCACACAACCCTATTATGAGGTTGAGTTAGAAGAGTTTTTCCAATTGAAGTGGCGTTTTGAAAATGGATTATTTATTATTTAGAGTCGCCACTTGGAATTGAGTTTTGGTGTTCCAAGTCACCTTTTATTTGAATCCCCTTTCAAAAGGAAGGTTTGACTCTTAATTTATGGTCTACGAAAATATAAGAAATTCTGTTGACCAAGGGGAAGGTGTAAGGCACACCTCGAGTCCCGTGGTTCTAGCACGGTCGCTTTATTGACTCATGTAAGGATTAAATTAATTTTTGACTATTCTTGTATTTTATTGGTTATGTTTTGTCTATTATCGCTTCACTTAATTATTATATTTTTATTAATTGTTTGGATTCAGATGCGATACGCACACAAGGTATTTCTTTGAAGTTAGATGTTAAACCAAGGTACGAAATATACACATAATTATAACACAATTATTTTAAATTTAAAGGCATCGAGACGCGGGAATGTGCACGTAATCCTTTTTATTACTTAAGTCTATCAATCTAAGATTCGGGTATAAACACATGAGCTAATATTTAAAGTATATCTAAAGTTTTTCTAGCGTATAGAGTATTTCACTTATTTTGTCTCTTTCATATTCGATACATATATTTGTATATTTTTATCATTATTTTACTTATTGAAACAAGTCATCAATTAGTTTGGGATTCCGTTCACTACCTTATAAATACTTTTACCACTCCCATTATTCATTATTTGAAATAGCTAATCTGTAACCCATATGTACTTCAAAAAAAAAAAAATTATAAATTAGCAAATTTGATCTTCTAGGTAAGCCAAAATTATTAAATTACTCCCGAACCTATTTTGCGTGACACAAATTACACAACATAACAAAAGAACTATTAAATTCCAGTGATAGACGAATGGATAGTTATATACATTTAAAGGAGAACCCTTTTTTAGAAACGCTATTTGTACTAATTATTTAAAAATTACGTTCCAGAATTTAAATAATTGATTATTGCGTCCATGGCCTTAAACATAATGTAATGTTGTGAACTTTTATACGAATGAAAAATGAAATGCATCATAAAGTTAAAATAAATAGTATTGACAAAAATTGGAATTACGTAAAGGAAGTATGCTAGTTAATAAAAAAAAAAATTGTGACAATATTAATGGGGGAAAAGCAGTCATCATATTTCGAACGAGATGCAAATTGAATAGGAATGAACCCCTTACAAACTAATGGCGGTTACAGGATTGGTAATATACTCTTCATGGGTACCGATGATCGTCTCCTCGGCTCTCAACTGTTTTTAATTGGCATGACATTTCTATCCAACCGACTGAAACTTTTGATAAGCCTTTTGTTCTGGTCATTTCACTTGGCCTTAATTAGGAAGGAATAAATTATGAATTTGAAGGTTTAAACGAGATAGTCATAAAATTCATATGGTATTCATAATATTAAACTTTATGAGTCTGTTTATACTAGTGTGTTCTGTCTTTAAGTCAGGCTTTGGCTTTTTCTTGGGTTGACTTCTTCATATATTCGCAAAGTACTTATTCACAACATATTCTTTATGTACAAACCAAATTATAAACTATCAACATGGGAATTATTTTTCCTATTCACAATCTTAATTCCTCTATACACATATAAACACTTAATTAAAAAATTAAATAATTTTGCAGTATCATTATAAGAGTTAAATAATACCAGCAAGAATGATATTAAAAATAAAAATAATCAGAACCAACAACTTTGATATTGATTATTAAAATTCGAATATTACCTTTTTGAAAAACGTTTTACAATAAAATCACAACCGCAATCTACTGATTTCCAAAGCTAGCAATGCTAACTTTTCTAGAACCCTGAATTCGGAGCAAACAATATCTCGAACTCCATCTTTAAACTCTCTTTCTTTTCTTATCCTTTTGTCTTGCTTTTTGCTATCTTTTCAATCTTCTGATTCCTCCCAATTTCGTTCTTTGTATTTTTTTGATTTGTCTTGTTTTTCCTTTTTTGCTTCTTTCTTTCTATGCGTTTTTTTTCTTCCATTCCTTTTTTTTTCTTTTATAAAGAAAATTTTGGTGGTTATCTTATAATATGTTAAGGAGTGGGTTTACATGGGATTGAGGTGAGAGAAATATGTGAGGATGTGTGCAAGACGTGCGAAAGTGGAAGTAAGGCAAGAGTGAAGTGGGGGAAGTGGGGAAGTTGGGTGATTTAATTTATTATTATTTTAACTTTTTCTAACTTCTTTTTTTTAATTAAATAAAAGAAGATAAAAAATACGTACACACACACCTATATATATATATATATATATATATATATATATATATAAAAAGAAGAAATAGAAGAAGAAAGAAAGAAAAATACTAGCTAAAAGTACTATAGCTTATATCTAAAAAAATAAACCAGATATACATAAAAATTTTCTATTTAAACACAGCAAAAAAAATCTTATATTCTAAGAATATGAATATTTTTTTTAATTTTCTTAAATAAAACCTATTAAGAGTAAGATAAATATTTAAAATATTAAGATTAGACCTAAAAAGAATATTTACACTAAAGTAGTATAGGATTCGGGGTGTGGTAAAAAATTAGGTGTTCACAGGGAGGCCCTTTTAGAACGTAGGGTGATAGAGCTAGAGGCGACAAATGGGGAGCTAGTGAGGGCCGTTGCTCGTAATAGTGAGCTAGAGGCTCTCCTTAGGGCGAAGGATGACATACTCTAATTGAATCGAGAGGTAGAGAATGCCGATTTGCAGTAGAGGGTAGCTGGTGTGACCGCCGAACTTGGTGTCGGAGTTGTGGAAGTCGACAGACTTAAAGGTGAGCTAAGTGCTAACGCCGAGAAATTGACCGCGGTGTAGGGGCAAGCTGTCCCACTGATGTTTGAGGACGTGGATCGCCATGCTCGACCCTCCTCATCTCGTCCCCCATCTGGTTGGGGCCTGCATCGTAGTGCCTATGAGATGTGGGTCTATGTAGAGGCTCGACTTGATGTATATAGAGTTTTACATGCAGAGGGTCGAGCGACGAAGGCGGAGGTTCAGGCGGTGCAATATGAAGCACAGATGGCTCGTGAATTATGTGGGTATTACTCCAACTCTCCTGATGGGGAGTATGCTACTTCCAAGGATGTCAACCGTCTTACTCAGACTCTTGGTATGAGGACGTTTATCCCACAGGGGGTGGTAGTTAGTTTAAGCTTTTATATTTTTGCTTTCGTATCTTCTTTGGTCGTGGGGTGTACTAAAATCCGTCCATATGGATGAATGAAAATAATTTTGGTTGTAATATAAACTTTTGTTTTTGTCGCTTCGTCTGTTTGCTGCTTTTCCCTTTTTGTTATTTTTATTTTATACTTAGTCTTCGCAGATGTAAAAGATTTTTTCGTGGTTCAAATGAGATCGAACTGATGTCGATGGCCTTGGGCGTTAGGATATTACTACGACTGTCGTCGGAGTAATATCCGTCGGGGTTTGAACAAGGTTGAACCAACATCGATGGCCATGGCCATTAGGATGTTGCTTCGACTGTCGTCGAAGTGGCATCTGTCATGGTTCGAACAAGGTCGAATCCAATATCGATGGTTTTGGCCGTTAGGATATTGCTTCGACTATCATCAAAATGGCATCCGTCGTGGTTCGAACGAGGCCGAATCAATGCCAATGACCTTAGCCATTAGGATTTTGCTTCGACTGTCATTAGAGTAATATCCATCGTGGTTTGGATGAGGTCAAACCAATGTCGATGGCCTTGGCCATTAAGATGTTGCTTCGACTGTCGTCGAAGTAGTATCCGTCGTGATTCGAATGAGGTCGAACCAATATCGATGGCCTTGTCCATTAGGATGTTGCTTCGACTATCGTCGAAGTGGTATCCGTCGTGGTTCGAACGAGGTCAAATCAATGTTGATGGCCTTAGCATTAGGATGTTGCTTCGATTGTCGCCGAAGTAGTATCCGTCATGGTTTGAATGAGGTCGAATCCATGTCGATGGCCTTGGCTATTAGGATATTGCTTCGACTATTGTCGAAATAGTATCCATCGTGGTTTGAACGAGGTCGAACCAATGGCGATGGCCTTGGCCATTAGGATGTTGCTTTGACTATCTTCGAAGTAATATCCATCGTGGTTCGAACGAGGTCGAATCCATGTCTATGGACTTGGCCATTTAGATGTTGCTTTGACTGTCGTCGAAGTAGTATCCGTCGTGGTTTGAACAAGGTCGTACCCATGTCAATGGCCTTGGCCGTTAGGATGTTGCTTCGATGGAGATTCATCTTCTGTTCATATCGTGGAGATTTTTGTTTATACAATGGAGATCGACACTTTTGTTCATATGATGGAGATTTCTGTTTATATAATGGAGATCAACACTTCTATTCATATGATGGAGATTTCTGTTTATACAATGGAGGTCGACTTCTATTCGTACAATAGAGATTCTGTTTATACAATGGAGATCAACTTCTATTCGTACAATAGAGATTTCTGTTTATACAATGGAGATCAACTTCTATTAGTACAATGGAGATTTTTATTTATACAATGAAGATCAACTTCTGCTTATATACTGGAGACTATCTAGGGTTTTTGATCCACGGGGTATCTCCTTCGCCGCCTCGTTAAAAACCTCCCCGAAAAACCCAATTGGAACAAAACTCGAGTAAGGGAAAAAAGTGCGGCTTAGGATATGCCTCTCATAAGTGGAAATACTTGAGGTGGGTGATGTTCTAGTTGTTTTGGAGTGACTTTCCCTCCATTGTTTCCAGTTGGAACACTCCTTTGTTTGTGGCTGATGTGATTTTATACGGTCCGTACCAGTTGGTTCCCAACTTCCCCCCGTTTAGGTCTTTCGATGCCAGTGTTTTGGCCTTGAGGACTTAATCACCTACTTTGAGCGACCTTACTTTGACTTTCCTGTTGTAGTATCTCTCTACCTGCTATTTCTGGGCTATTATTTTTATATGGGCCATATATCTCCATTCTTTGACTTCATCTAGGTCTTGTAACCTACTTTCGTCGTTGTCTGCCCCACTAACACGGGAGTATCTTAGGCTCAGCTCCCCGATCTTGACGGGTATGATTGCATTGGTCTCGTAGACCAGTGAATATGGCGTTTCTCCCATGCTGGACTTTGGCGTTGTTCGGTATGCCCATAATACTTCAGGTAGTAATTCAGGCCATAACCCTTTAGATTCCCTGAGCTTCTTTTTCAATAAGTTCAGTATTACTTTGTTGGAGGACTCGGCTTGACTGTTGGCGGTTGGGTGATACGGAGTGGAGACTATCCGCTTGATGTGCCATTTTTCGAAGAACTCGGTCATTTTCTTTCCGATGAACTGAGGCCCATGTCGCAGCTGATTTCTTTGGAGATACCGAAACGATATATAACATTTTTCCATACAAAAGCGATGACCTCCTCTTCATGTATTTGGACGTGCGCACCTGCTTCCATCCATTTAGAAAAGTAGTCAATTAAAACTAAAGGAAAACGTACCCTCTCTCATCCAGCCAGCAAGAGGCCGATTATGTCCATCCCCCATTTTATGAAGGGCCATGGTGAAATGACTTAATGGAGGAGTTCTCCCGCTTGATGTATCATGTGGGCGTATTTTTGGCACTGCTCGCATCTCCGGAGATAATCTGCTGCTTGTTTTTTCATAGTAGGCCAGTAATAGCCTGCGCGGATGAGACATCGAACGAGGGCACGATTCCCGGTATGGGCACCACAATGGTACTCATGCACCTCCTCTAATACTTGTCTTGTTTGGTGCGGTCCAAGGCATTTAGTGAGGATGTCGCCGAACATTCTTTTGTAAATGTCATGATTTACCAGGCTGTATTGGGCGGCTTTCACTCGGAGTTTCTTGGCTTCGTTTTATGTCTTGCGGGAGTGTTCCATCCTGTTGATAGGATACAAGGCGGTTACACCAATCCCATGTTAAGTTTAAGGAGAATACCTCGACGTGATCTATGGCTGAATGGAGTAGAGTGACCATGTTGGCCCAAGTTCAGTTGAAGTTTTGAAGATTGACAAATGAACATCAGGAAAGGAACTGGTCCATCATGAGAGACACAGTTAGTCAAAACCATTGCACATGGAAGGCACGTGAGGAAGATATGTACTGAAGCGTATGCAACAAATATCTTCTGAATGGAATTAAAAAGGTTGCATTGAGTTCTAAGGAGGACAGTCTTCTTATGATAAGAGAACACCATCCTAAGCTAGGATAAGGATGGGAGTTTTTATTAGTTAAGGACTCAAATCGACTAAGGATAAGCATTGGAGTCTCGATCAAACTCCAACTGTTGATCTATTAATTAACTAAGTTGTTCTCTTTTACAGGCAATGCACAAAAGTAGAAGTTAAGCATATTTGAGAACAAAAAGGATCAAGTCTATTTTGCAAGCAATATATGCGAGAAACAAGTGTGCACGTCTGAAGCTACATGAACTAAGATAGAAGAACCAGTTTCATCATTGTGTTTATTCTAAGTCTAGTTCAATTGTAGTAGGTTTTAATATTATACCTTTCAGCTTTCTTAGAAGTAATTGTATTAGGTACTATGAGAATTCAAGTTAAAGTTAACTTGGAAGTGTCGCAACAGTTGAGGCTGTGTGCCACACTGGGATTAGAGTTAATCCTTAGCTTTACAAAGAGTCGTTGTAAATGCAGTTTTTGGCTCAGTAATTTTAGTGGAGTTTGGGAACATCCTACTGAGTAGTAGGTCGTGGTTTTTTCACCTTTTGAGCTAGGTGTTTTCCACGTAAAAATCTCTGTGCACTTTACTTTCAGTATTTATTATTCCGCAAACAGCTGTAGTTAGATCACTTAGAAGAACCAGGTTCTTCTAATGTGAAAATTAGGTACAACACAAATCACCCCCCCCCCCTCTTGTGTGGTATTGGCGTTCAAAAATATCAATTGGTATCGGAGCGGGTTATCCTTGAAGAGGTTAACACCTTAGGAAAGATCAACATGAGTGCACCACCTGGGAACTGGGAAGGGCAATCCACTGCCAGGCCTCCTCTCTTCAATGGCCTCTACTACTCCTGGAGGAAAAATAGAATGAGGGACCATATCATAGGTGAAGATTATGAGCTTTGAGATATCATTGTTGATAGTCCTTTAGCCACAACCAAGAAGAATGCTGAAGGAGTTGATGTTCCAAAGACAAGAGTAGATTGTACTGCTGAAGATCCAAGGAAATGGGAGAAAAATGCAAAATCGAAGAAATGGTTGGTGTGTGGATTTGGTCCTGATGAGTACAACAGGATTCAAGGTTGTGCTACTACCAAGGAGATTTAGGACACTTTACAAGTGGCTCATGAAGGAACACCTCAGGTTAAAAGGTCAAGAGGAACACTACTGTATTCTCAATATGAGAATTTTACTATGAAAGATGGAGAAACTATCCAAGAAATGTATACCCGGTTCACTACACTGACAAATGAACTTGGGTCTCTTGGAAGGACTATCCTGGAAGAAGACAAGGTGGAGAAGATTTTAACTAGAGTTTTGCCAATCTCTTGGAAAAGCAAAACCACTGCCATTCAGGAATCAAAGAACATTGCTACCCTAAAGTTAGATGAACTAATTGGAAATCTCACCGCCTATGAATTGAGAAGGCAAATAATGAAGATGGATGCTCCAAAAAAGAAAGAAGTCTGGCTCTCAAAATTTTAGAAGGATCAGATCTTGAAGATGATGAAATGGCAATGATAACCAGAGATTTCAAAAAAATTCTTATGAGAGGAAAATGTGCTTCAAAAGGAACAACATTCAACAAATCTAGGGCTCCTAAGAAACAAACCAATGAAGGTTGTTACAAGTGTGGGATGACTGATCACCACATTAGAAACTGCCCTCAATGAGAGATTAAATGGAAGAAAGATAGAGCAGAAAGAAGAAACGGGAAGAAGGAATAGGTTCAACCAAAAGAGAATAAGGGATCAACTAAAGCTATGGTTGTTGTATGGGGAGATACATCAAATGAGGACAGCTGAAGATGAGCAAGCTCTTATGGCCATCGGAGAATCAGAAGACCAACAGGAGGAACAAATGAAGGGAAGTAGCCGAATATGCTACATGGATAGTGGCTGCTCAAAACATATGACTGGTAAGAAGAACCGGTTCCTTTCACTTGAGAACCTAAAAGGAGGTAATGTCTCCTTTGGAAATGGAAAGAAAGGTGAGATCATTATTGTTGGAAAGGTAGGAAAGACAGACTCTCATTCCATTGAGAATGTCTATTTGATAGATGGCTTTAAGTATAGCTTGATAAATGTGTCACAACTATGTGACAGAGGTAATCTTGTGGCTTTCACTCCCACAAAATGTTTTGTGATTAAGCTTACTACTGACAAGAATGTTTTGCAGGAAAGGAGAGTTAACAATATTTACATTGTAGATTTGTCAACTCTCTCTAAAAATAAACTCACTTGCTTGAGTGTGGTAATTAATGATCCCCTCCTTTGGCATAAAAGACTCGGCCATGCCAGTCTAAATCAATTAAGCAAATTAGTCTCCAAGGACTTGATGATAGGGTTACCTAATATCAAGTTCAAGGAAGACAAAGTTTGTGAGGCATGTGCAAGGGGGAAGCAGGTAAGGTCATCCTTTAAACCTAAGAAAATGGTAAGTACTTCTAAGACGTTAGAAATGGTTCATATGGATCTTTGTGGTTTAATGAGAGCCATGAGCAGAGGTGGTAAAAGATATGTAATGGTGCTAGTTGATGATTATTCTAGATTTACCTGGGTATTGTTTCTAACTTCTAAAGATGAAGCATTTGAAATGTTCACTATTTTTATTAGAAAAACCTAGAAGCAATTAGGAAATCAACTTACATCCATTAGGTATGATCATGGAACTGGATTTGAAAATGCAAAGTTTGCTGAATTTTGTGATGAAAATGGAATAGATCATAATTTTTCTGCCCCTAGAACTCCTCAGCAAAATGGGGTAGTTGAAAGAAAGAATAGGACCTTTGAGGATATGGCAAGGACCATGTTACTTTCCAGTAAACTACCTCATAGCTTCTGGGCAGAGGCTATAAACACTGCTTGTGATATAATAAACAGATGTATGGCTATACCTCTTGTAGAGAAAACTCCCTATGAGTTACTTAAAGGGAGAAAACCAAACATATTCCACCTTAGGGCTTTTAGTTGCAAGTGCTATGTGCACAATAATGGCAAAAACTCCCTAGGTAAGTTTGATCCCAGAAGTGATGAGGGAGTTCTTGGGATATTCCTCACATAGCAAAGCATATAAAGTGTTTAATAAAAGAACTCTATGTGTTGAAGAAAGTGTACATGTTGTGTTTGATGAATCTAACACTCTTTCTAAGAGACATGAACATGAAGATGAAGCCATTGGACTGATGAGACAATTGACTGAAGCTACAGCACAAGTCAAGGTAGCATCAAAGGAAGGAGCAGGTAATGGAACATGTCGTTCACCCTGGGCAACCTGACAGGGGGAACCAATCTACAGGATCTTGCATCTGAACCTGTTCCTCTGCAGCATAACAATGAAGGAGAAACCAGCAAAAACCAGATGGTAGGAAAATCTTACAAGTATCTGAGTTCTCACCCCGTTGAGAACATCATCAATGATCCAATATCAGGGGTCAAGACAAGATCGCAACTAAAGAACCTATGTGCATTTGATGCCTTTTTGTCTCTCATTGAACCTAAAAATGTGAGTGAATCTCTACAAGATGCAGATTGGGTCAATGCTATGCAAGATGAACTCAATCAGTTTGAAAGAAGCCAAGTCTGGCACTTGGTTCCAAAACCTAAAGACAGGTCAGACATTGGGACAAAATGGATCTTCAGGAACAAACTAGATAAAGATGGAACAGTTACAAGAAATAAGGCAAGGTTGGTGGTTCAAGGCTATAGTCAAGAGGAAGGCATTGATTATGATGATACTTTTGCTCTAGTTGCTAGACTTGAAGCAATTAGACTCCTCATAGCCTTTGCAGCACATATGGAATTCACTCTTCATCAAATGGATGTCGAAAGTGCCTTCCTAAATGGCTATCTTAAAGAAGAAGTGTTTGTAAGACAACCTCTAGGATTCAAAAGCAAAGAATGTCCTGATCATGTTTACAAACTAGATAAATCTCTCTATGGTATTAAGCAGGCCCCAAGAGCTTGGTATGGAAGATTGTCAAAATTCCTTCTGGAGCATGTGTACAAAAGAAGTAAAATTGACATCATTTTATTCCTAAGGGAAAAAAGTAAAGATCTTCTTGTTGTACAAATATATGTTGATGATATAATATTTGGGGCTACTACAGATAGGTTGAGCAAGGAATTTGCAAAATTAATGGGCAGTGAATTTGAAATGAGTATGATGGGTGAACTAAACTTCATCCTAGGCCTGTAGATAAAACAAAGCTCAAATAGAACAATGATTCATCAACAGAAATATACAAAGGAACTAATCAAGAAGTTTAAAATGGAGGACTCTAAAGAAATAGATACACCTATTTCAACTGCCACTAAACTAGATGTTGATGAACCTGGTCATCCGTTGATCAAAAGTTGTATAGGGGTATGATTGGTTCACTCTTGTATCTTACTGTAAGTAGACCTGACATTGTTTCAGTGTAGGACTTTGTGCACGTTTTCAGGACAATCCAAAAAAGTCTCATTTGACTGCTGTCAAAAGAATATTGAGATACCTGAAAGAGACCATGAATTATGCCTATGGTATCCTAAAGGTAGTAATTTTGATCTAGTAGGATATGTTGATGCTAACTATGCAGGTATCCTAGTGGATAGAAAAAGCACTTCAGGTATGGCTCACTTTCTTGGTTAGTGTTTTGTATCATGGGCTACCAAGAAATAGAATTCAGTAGCTTTATCGACTGCTGAGGCTGAGTATGTAGCTGTTGCTTCTTGTTATGCTCAACTATTGTGGATCAAGCAACAATTAGTAGACTTTGGTATAGAAATGGGATGCATACCAATATTCTGTGATAACACTAGTGCTATAAGCATGACAAAGAACCCGGTTCATCACAAAAGGACTAAGAACATTGATGTCAGACACCACTTCTTAAGAGACAACTATGAGAAAGGGTTAATCTCTATAGAATTTTGTGCAACTGATAAACAAATAGCTGACATCTTTACTAAGGCTTTAAGTAGAGAAAATTTTGAAAGGAACAGGTTGGAGTTAGGGATGATTAAGATCACCTAAAAGGACCGGTTCAGAAAGTACAATGAAAAAAAATTATATATTGGAAAAAAAAATTGGTTAGGAGTTCTTAATTTTTGTGAATATTAGACTAATTTCTACTCAATCTCATACTGTAAATTGTATACTCTTGTGACATGTGTCTAGGAAATTCATTAATCTCTTACAAGATTTCTATTTTTTCATTTGAGGCATAATCAAGAGAAGTTTCACTTGAAGAACCTGGTTCATCAAATTATGCTCATGAAAAGTCCAGGTATGTTTTTATTCTTTGGACAATTAGAAAAATTTAATTATCAACGTGAGCAAGAATCCCAGATATTCTAAAAGTCCAAATTTTTTATCCGTTGAGCCAATTGAACCAATTTCATTGAACTTAGAAGTCTACATATAACGACACCCTTTCCTAAATTCTAGCAATTATATTTAATACCTAAGGAGTCCGGAACTCTAATTTGATAAGACTTCTATGTGACTACTGAAAGGCTGTAATCTCTGAGCAATAATTACCTTCTTTAAAAACCCCAAAATACTCCCTAATTATCAATTCTTCAAAATCCCTGATCATTCTCTCTTTCATCTTTAAAACTCTCCAAAACTTCCACACCACTAAAATTCTCTTAGGATTTCAGAAATTTCTCACCACGACAAATTCGCAAGACAACCTTGGCACTCCACCACCCGTTTCACCTAACACCTCATCTTCCACACCACCAGTTGAAAATCCAAAACCTAGATTTCGTCGCTAGAAAATGCTTGCAAGAAAAATTGTTGCCACTGGTTCTCTGAGAAAAGTCTTGAATGAAAAACTTCAATCAAGTCAAAAGAAAGCAGGCCCAGTAACCGAGTCCAACTCTAGCTCGGAATCTGATGATTACATCTCCACCAGTGAAGGAGATGAAGCTGGGTCTTCTAAACAGACCAAAAATCAAGAAACTCAAAGGGAGGTAGACACTTGTTATGTTTTTTCAGATGTGGTTCAAAGAGAGGAAAATCGCTTTGTTCTGATAGAGGCTGCTAGAGATGTAGGTGGGAGTGCTTCTGAAAAATTAAAGAAGAAAAGGAAGAAGGAGACTTTAACCATATGTGGGAGTGGGGAAGAAGGAGTCTCAAAGTTAGGTGGAAGTGGATTAGGTGAGGCGGCTGAGAGTTTAATTAATTTGAGCAAACAACAAGATTAACCTGGTTCATCCGATGAAGAAAGTTTGGCTGACTTGTTGAAGAAAGTGGGGGCTAGTTATGACCCAAAAAAATACAAGGCTTCATCACAAAGAACCCCTGCTGCATCCAAACCAACCAAGGTAAGCAAATAATCACCACCCAAGTCTACTGCTAGGAATAGAGCTACTAGAAGTAGGGTTAGGGAAAGTGAATCAGAATTGAAAAATGCCTTAGAAGAAAGTAAGAGAAAAAAGAAAGAAAAAGGGAAAGAAAAGATAGGTGAAATCTCGGAGGCTGTGATTGAAAAAGAAGAACAAGAGATGGAACATGTCCATCTAGAAAAGAATCCTACTATGGATGTTCCAACAACAAAATCCAAGGGAACCAGGACTTCTGCCAAAAGGTCCTCCAAGTCAGTGCATGTTGAACCTATTCTTGCCAAGAGAACAAGGTCAGCTGCAAAAGGAAAACAAGTGAGAATTACTGAAGAAGATGTTGAATGGAGTGAGGATGAAGGAGATGAATCTGAGAAGGAACATGACAGACATGCCATGTTTGGCAAGAGAAATATTTTGAAGGGAAGACTACTCAAGGACCTGGAGGAGCCAGGTATGATAAGGCTTTTGACTGCTTTAGAAGCACAGGGTTGGAAGGACATGGTTTTTCAGATGGATGGAAAATTGGCTAGGAATGAACTTGTTGATTTCATTGCAAATGGGATAGTGAAAAATGGGATAGTGACTAGCAAAGTGAAAGGTATCAAAGTGAAGTTCTATGCTGCAAAGCTATATAAGATTCTAGGCATCCCTTGTGAGGGATATGATGACTATATAAGGCAAAGGTGGCCTTGCCTGGATGGATTGCCTACTGATCTTCAAATCACAAAAAAAATTTGTGACACCACATCAGATGAAGAGGTACCTGAGGCCACGACAGTTCAGAAAAGTGAAATGAGGCTAGACCACAAAGTGCTCTTTGAATTTGTCAACAAATGTCTTCTACCTAGACATGAATGAAGGCATACAACAAATTATATGAATCTGGAGCTTATGCAATGCCTGAATAAAGGAAAGCAGATCAACTGACCCGCCTTTATTGTAAAGCTACTTGAAAGGGTTCTCAATGTCTCAAAAGGTCATGCCATTCCCTATGGATTTATCTTGACAACTGTGCTTGAAAGATTAAATGTTCCCCTAAAAAAGTGGGAAATGGCTTGGAGCAAAGATCATTTCGGCAGCAAAACCCTTAAAGGTTGTGATTATCCGCTCAGCACAGCTCCAGTTGAACCTGGTTCTGCAGCAAAAACTCTAGTGAATAGTAAGGTCAAAGCCTTGGTTTAGGAGGTTGGGACAAAGGATGCCGAGATAGCAAGGCTTCAGGCAAGAGTTGCTGAATTAAAGGGTGAAAGAAATGGATTGAGAGCTGAACTTGCAAAAGAGAAGGAGAAAAATGAAGGAATGCTCCAACATATGTTAAACCTCCTACAAACCCAATCCTCTAGCTCTCTTAAGCCTTAGGTATCCTATCCTAGTGTGCATCAGTCTAGACCCCTTCAGTGACCCAATTTGGGATTTTAGATGTTTCTTTATTTTTGCTCATGGTGTGGTACTGTTTTTCTTATTGTGGACTGCATTGTAGAAACACCTTGCTAATCAGTGACTGCATCTTTTCTTGCTTTTTGTTAAATTTGATCTTTATAGGTATTTTTGTTAAGTTGATTTTTGTTTGACTAAAGCATGTGTTCACTTGTAGTTGCCCTAGTGGCCATGAGTACTAATTAGATTACTGAGATCACATTAGTTATGCAACTTTTCGATGATGCCAAAAAGGGGAAGATATTGATAGTGTGCTTAAAATTTAAAATTCATTATCTGAACAAGTGATGTTTATGACCTAACTTAAATTTGGCTCTTTATGAAAGTTGAAAATTTTCTAAAATTTTTTCTAAGTGTTGATAGTCTAGCTAAGGTTCACAGGTTCTCTGATCACTAAAAGCACAGAGTTTGTCATCATCAAAAAGGGGGAATTTGTTGGCCCAAGTTCAGTAAAAGTTTTAAGGATTGACAAATGAACATCAGGGAAGAAATTGGTCCATCAAGAGAGGCACAGTTAGTCATAACCATTGCACCGGGAAGGCACGTGAGGAAGATATGTACTGAAGCGTATGCAACAAATATCTTCTGAATGGAATCAAAAAGGTTGCATTGAGTTCTAAGGAGGACAATCTTCTTATAATAAGAGAATACAATCCTAAGCTAGGATAAGGATGGGAGTTTGTATTAGTTAAGGACTCAAATCGACTAAGGATAAGCACTGGAGTCTTAATCAAACTCTAACTGCTGATCTGTTAATTAACTAAGTTGTTCTCTTTTACAGGCAATGCACAAAAGCAGAAGTTAAGAATATTTGAGAGCAAAAAGGATCAAGTCTATTTTGCAAGAAATATATGCGAGAAACAAGTGTGCACGTCTGAAGCTACATGAACTAAGATAGAAGATGTGAGCACGTGATTTTTACCCTACATATGAGTTATTCCCATAAATTCAAAATAAATAATTTTTCCTTATTTTTACAATTCGTATTAATTAGTTGCATGAAAATTCATATAAAAAATACAAAAAAATATGCATTTGCATTTAGGAATTTAATTTCACATTTTTTTAGTATCAATTTGTTTTAGAACAAAATGTAAAGAAAATAACAAAAATGGTCCATTTTGCATTTTTAGTTTAAATATATTTTACTTTGCATTTTTACTAATGGATAGGAAATAAATTTTAGTGTCAAGCATTTTAATAAAATTAGCTAAAAACAATTACAAAATAAATAAAATAAGTGGGCTATCTTAGTAAGAGACATGAATTGGGCCATTTTTCCTTAATTTTCCCTGGCCCAAATACCCAAAACCCACCTAATTGAGCCCAAGTCATTACTAAACCCTACCCATTTCACTACTTAAAAAGAAAAACCTATACACAAGGAGGGATAAACAAAGAAGAGAGGCTAGCGGCCGCAATTAAGGATCCCCCCATACACACACGCTTATTCCCTCATCACTATCGTCGGAATTTACATTCAATTCATTGCTGGAGATTCGAAAAAACATACTTGAGACAGTAGAGGACAAATTTTGCAATTTGAAAGTTCCAAAAACTGATTAAAAAACGTTTTCGTTACAGAGAGTAATCAAATAACTTTTAGCCTTAGATTTTCACTCGTTGATTTTGTTTGAAAAGATTCGTTGTTGTATCGCATTTCAGTGGTGGTCGTATTCGAGTTCGAGTCCAGCGCTGACTGAGGTTTTTGTCTGTAGTTCCAGCTGCGGCTGATGATCTCGGAGTCGATTCTCCGTGGTTTGCTGTTGTTCGACGAGCTGTATGCGTGTAATTACGGAAGGTTCTATTCGAGTTTTCTCCGTTCTTGGCTCGATGGTTCCGGTCGCGTTAAATTTCTGATAGACGTTCCCAAACAACGTCCCATTTAATCCATTTTTGAAGAATTTTCAGCAATTACAGAGGTCCATTGCTCCCTTTTCTGATTGTTCTTTACTTAATATCACGATTTTGATAATCCCGTTGATTTGCCGTTGCCTTGTTTTGTTAATTGTTTGAGTTAATATTTTGTTGCTTTGTCTTTAGGATGTCTTAGTAGTATTTGTTCACCTTATTCTGCATTTGTTGATTGTTATCAGTATGTTGGGTAGCTTAATCTGTGCTTAGATGGGTTTAATGGCTATATCAGTGTTAAGACTACGGCTTTGGTTGAAGATTGTGCGGCTCTCGTGTTAATTAGCTTTAATTCAACCTTAGAATTTGAGGCGTGCCATTTAGCAAATTTTCATGGCCCTCGCAAAGTTGTAAACACGTAGAATCTTTAGGCGCGTTAATTAATAATAATACCTTCCTAATTACGGGTGCGCATTTATGTGACCCAAATCTTACTCTCGGCGAAACTGAAATACATTAAAGTCACAGGCGTACTAGTTGCGCTGTGGCTCGAAATGTGTTTTTCGTGACGTCGCAATTCTCCTAAATTGAAAAGCGGAATATTAATAGCGCTTAATTAAAATATATAAAGAAATCAGATAAAAGCAAAAATTGCAGTTGAGCGACCATGCTAAAACCACGGAATCCGGGAGTGCCTAACACCTTCTCCCGGGTTAACAAAATTCCTTATCCAGATTTCTAGTTTCGCAGACTGTATTACAGAGTCATAAATTTCCTCGGTTCGGGATTAAACCGGTGACTTGGGACACCATTATTTTCCCAAGTGGCGACTCCGAATAATTAAATAAATTGATCCCGTTCCGACTGTCCTTTAAGTGGAAAAACTCCTTCCCTGATTATTATTATATCCCTTCTCGGGGTGTAGTATTAAACAGTGGCACATTTACGTTTATACGTATGTGCGTGTGTAAAAAAGGAGGTGTGACAGCTCTGGCGACTCTGCTGGGGATAAAATAACCCAGAACTTCGGTTCAGGGTTTAAGAATTCGAGCTCAGTTAAATTGCTGTTTTTGCTTATATCCGATTTCATTATATATTTTGATTAATGTGCTACATGTTTACCGCTTTGATATTGCGTGAACTGTATATATAAAACTGTACCGAAAACCCTTCTTTTCTTATCTCCGGGGATGTGCTTACTGGTTGAGACTCCCCTTTCCGTTAGTGTCAATACCAAAAATAAGAAAAAGAGGCCGGATAAGTTACAAAGCCGATTGACTCCGCGGGTCACCGGTACGTAGCCCCCTCCTCGATCCGAGTTGTCCGCTCGGGTACACGGTCTAGTACCGATAAAACTTCAGGATATTGAACCTAGATTTAGGACGTTTATTTGAATCATATCTGACTTAGGGGACTCAACACAGGGGTTGGGTCCGTCTAGGACAAGTGACCCGGTAATAAAAGACCGAGCATGTTATATGTTGCATTTATTTGTTCTAGATTATTATTGGCTAAATTCCCGAAAAACAAAAAGAGAGGAAAATTTTAGAATAGAAAAATATCGAAATGTCGACGAAGTGTTGTCGAATGTTTGAAAAGAAAATTTTGAAAAATAGGTGGAACAATTTTTGTTGAAATAATTGGTCAATTAATCTGACCGAACTACGCAGGTTTGATTCTCGCCGTTAGGTGGGATACGTAGGCAACCCTCATCGGGTCCAACCACCCCTTTCAAAAAATCAAAAAAAAATGTGTGTTTAATTTTGTCAATAAAATCAAAGTGATGCCGTTTTTGTAAATAGCCGAATGTTCTGAAAGGACGCCAGAAGGCTGTTTTTGCAAAAATAGCCACTTTGAATCTTTATAAATAATTTTTGGGCACAACCTTGAAATATTCCCTCGCGGAAATGTTGAAAGGTCGTAGCCGCAAAATCAAGTTTGGGTTACCACCCTTTTTCAAAAAAAATCAAAAATGTTGAATTTTAGTTTTCAATAAATCGAAGTGACGTTGTTTTTGAAAATAACCGAATGTTCCGAAAGGACGCCGGTAGGCGGTTTTTGCAAAAATAGCCACTTTGAATCATTTTTAATAATTTGCGGGCACAACCTTGAAATATTCCTTGTGGAAATGTTGCAAGGTCATAGCCGCAAAATCAAGTCCGGGTTCACACCCCTTTTGCAAAAAATAACCAAAAAATGTCAAATTTTTTATTTTGTTATAAATAAATCGGGTGATGCTATTCTTGCTTAAAATAAGCCAAATGTCCCTCAAAAGGACGCCGAAAGGCCGTTTTTGCAAGAATAGCCACTTTGAGTCATTTGTAGATAATTTTTGGGCACAACCTTGAAATATTCCCTCGCGGAAATGTCGTAAGGCCGTATCCGCAAAATTAAGTTTGAGCCATCGCTCAACTTTTCAAAAAAAAATATATCCACTCTATCAAATAAGCCATTACATGGCCGGAATTTTGCTGAAATAGCCACATTTTTGCATTTTAACTTCCTCAGTCTTGTGTTGGCCTGTGTCGGTGCTGAACGATGCCCCATAGGCCCCAGGATAAAATTTTTGAATTTGCATCTTCTTAAATAAAATTTTGCAAAAGAGCCACTTTGTTTAAATAAGCCATTACATGGCCAATTTATGAAAAATAGTCTTGTGTTGGTTTATGGTGATGCCGAACGATGCCCCATGAGCCACAGGATAAAAAAAATTTCAAGTTTATCTTTCTTAAATAAATTTTGCAAAAAATAGTCGTTTTGTCAAATAAGCCATTATGTGGCCAATTTTTTAGAAATAGTCATAATTGACACCAAAAATATTCTTATTCTTGTAGAAATCTCCTACACAAGTTTGTAGTTGGAGTCGGCTTCTATAATTTTCCTTCAAAGAAAAAGAAAAAAAATCAAAAAAAAAAAATCGAATTAACATCTCTTTATTTCTTGCATTAATTTGCAAGAACTACGCTCGGTCCGATTCATGCGGGGTCATGATACGTAGGCAATCCACATAGGATTCGACCATTTCCGTAACCAAAAAGAAAAAAAATGAAAAACTACAAAAAGAAAAAAAAAACCCCAAAAAGGGAAAAAGAAGAGAAAATAGCAGAAAAAAAAACAAAGGAAATCAATAAGTGAAATACCTTAACGCTAACCCGGTGGTTTCGTTTTGTTAATCCGGAAAGTCGAGGTGGTTGGTTGTGGTAAATTGGAAAGCAAGACCCAAGGAAAATGATAACCGGCATCGAAGCTGTTACGAGTGCTCAAGAGACTCAGGGTCAGAAAATTCAACAAGGGTCTACTGTGGTTGAGGAAAACAGAGCATTGAAACAACAAATGACCAAAATGCGTCAAACATGGGCCAATGGCCAAGGACAGCCTTCTCATGAGTCACAATCTGCTATACAGCAAGAACAGTACCACTCTCCCGAGTACCACTCGTACTCGTTTGACCTTCCTGCAAACGTTGAGAAGCTTACCCGAAAGAATGTACAGGAAGAAATGGCCCAAAGATTGAAGAGATTAGAACGACGGCTGAAAAACATACAAGAAATGGCAGGTCAAAAGAGTGTTGCCTTCAGAGATCTTTGTATGTTCCCCGATGTCCACTTGCCGCCCGGTTTCAAGGTTCCCAAATTGGAAAAGTATGATGGACGGGGAAACCCATAGCCCACCTGAAAAGGTATTGCAACCAATTGAGAGGTGTGGGAAGAAATGAAGAATTGCTTATGGCTTATTTTGGGGAAAGCCTCTCGGGAGTAGCATCTGAATGGTTTTGGGATCAGGACGTATCTGGTTGGCACGTCTGGAATGATTTGGCACGAGCCTTTATCAAACAGTTTCAATACAATATTGACGTCACCCCAAACCGCATTTCCCTTTCTAAACCGAAAAAGAAACCAACTGAAAGTTTCAGGGAATATGCCATCAAATGGAGAGAGCAGGCAGTGAGAGCTAAGCCACCCATGAATGATCACGAGTTGGCCACTGTTTTCCTTCATGCTCAAGAGTCGGATTACTTTCAAAACATGATATCTGCAGTTGGTCACTCCTTTGAAGAAATAATCAAAATGGGAGAAATGGTGGAAGATTGTCTTAAGACAGGCAAAATTATAAGTCAAGCAGCTCTCAAAAATGCGGCTCAGGATGTCCAAAGTGAATTCAGTGATGTGAATGGGAGGGATGACGAAATCATGATGACATCAGGGTCGAGAAGAGGTCCTATGAGAACATCTCAAAGGTATATGCAACCTCATCAAGTTTTCCATGACCCTCTTAAGCATTACTACCCGCCTCAGAACCCTCCATACTCTGTTGATCCAGTCCAGTATGTTGCTCAATCCTCAAAACACCCAAGAAAGCGAGCCCGAACATCACAAAATCTTTACCAGCCTCCGCAAAATTTTCAAATACCTTATAACCCACATCCAAGCCAGGGGTATGGAAAGGAACAGAAGTTGAAAAATAATTTTACACCAATAGGAGAGTCCTATGCAAGCTTGTTTGAGAAGTTAAAACGACATGGCATGATTGCACCCGTCCCTCCAAATCGGGTGGACCGACGTGCGAGAAGTTTTGACTCATCCAAAAGGTGTGAATACCACGCCAATGCCCTGGGGCACGATGTTGAAAGTTGCCGGGATTTGAAAAGAGAGATAGAAAGAATGATTCAGGAAGGAATAATTGCGGTCCAAGGCAGTGGCATCCAAAACATTGCACATAATCCTTTACCTACACATAACGGAGCACATTTTGTGAGAATGATGCCCGGTGACGTGGGTGATGAAAATCTTCTTGGGAGGTCAACTGAAGTTGAAAATATTGAAACAGAAAGTGATGCAGAATTCAGTGGCTAGGATGCCATGCTTGTCAATTGGGAAGGCACTCCGTCTCTTGGAGTTTTGGTGGTATATTTTGGTGTCATCTCTTTTACCCGGGTTATTTCAGGGTTGTAATCCGGACGTTGTCTTGAGAGTCAAAACCCTTCTATATTTCCACTTTGCTTTGTTTAGTAATAAATTTGTTTAGTGTTGTCTAGGTTTGTAATTCTAGTCTAGTCTGTTCGTTTTGTTGTTCGTCTTGTTGTTTCAACCCATCAGTTTAATACAACTCTCTGTTTCCCATCATTCCTAGTCATTCCATTTCTGATCACTTTGTATTTCTTCTCATACTGACTTTAGCAACATGACATGCACATAATTCTAAGCCTGATTTAAAAAGTCAATGAAACAATGTTGAAGATGTAATGATACTTGGAAGAAATAAAAACATATTGGAATACTGTGAAGCCGGAATCAAGTGAACATTGGGGAAAGCGTAACATAAAGAAATGCCTTGGAAATGCATCATCAGTTTAAAGCCAAAGGCAAAAGTACCCCAAAGCTAAAGGAGTCATTCGTGGTATCAAGATTGTTGCCCAATGGCACAGAGAATCGTCAAATACATAAGGCAAAAATGTGAATCAATCAAAGGTGTTTGACCGTGTAGTTTGTACTTGGTAGGTTTTGAAGATTGGAATGACGAAGGCATTTCGTTCGGCTATCCAAACACTTCGTCCATTGCTACCCCTTTGAGCCATATTATATTTTCTTTCATATCCCTCTTTCGGAATCAGCAACAAAAATTGAGGATTGAGCGAGAAACAAAAGAAAAAAAAAAGAGAAAAAGAGAAGAAAAAGAAAAGAAAAAGAAGAAGAAAAGAAAAGAAGAAAAATCGGGAGAAGTCAAATCGCAACAAGGAAGCGATCTCATGATCTGAACTACGTCTGACTTGATCCCGAAAGGGTACGTAGGCAGCCTCACTGAGGTTCAGTCACAATAAAAGAAAAATCCAAAAAAAATCCCCCAAGAAGGAAAATGGGGCAGAAGTTATGGTTGTCGAATAAATAAGATTCTGAAAGTTGTAATTTTAACCCACGATGATATATTTTTGAGCCTTTATATCCTTTTTTCTATATCCCATCCAAAAGCCTGCATTACGGTCCAAAGGAAGACCTTCCGACCAATCGTCAAGAAATGCCGAGTCAAACGAGCAAAGGTGAATCACATCAAGGGCAACACTCCAGTCCGAACAAAGGAGAATGAAGAATTCAAGATGATGAGAACCACCACGAGACTCCAAGATGAGAGAAATCAAAATGAGAGAGTCTTATCGGTGAAAACCCGCACGGGCACCGTAAGGCGACGGTGAGTCGAGAGAAAGAAAGAGCAAATGAGAGAGGCTTGATGGTGAAAACCCTATGGGCACTACAAGTCGACTAAGGATCAGATCAAAGAAATGAAGTGTTGAAGACCGGTTTCACAGCAGAGCTTGCAACAAGAGTTGAACATCAAATTTGCTATACAGAGAAGGCCAAAAGTGCATGTCAAGGTCGCTAGAGTCGGTATTCAAAATCCGATAGGTCATTCTTCTATAGGTTTCTTGTTAGGAATTATGTTTTCCTTTCTTTCTATCCTTTGTACCTTGTTTTACCCTCCATCTTATTGAGTCTGTCGGGTCATAACAAGTATAGAAATGATTTCAAAATTTTCCACCAAGCTTTCCAATTGCACATGATGGGATTTGGCCAACACGACAATTGTCGTAAGTTAGGAAAAGACAAGGCCAGTGCCTTAAGCCAAAAGAGCAACATGTGCAATGGAGCGGGCAACAATAAAAACGTTTGGGGTTCATGCAAGACGCAAAGGTCGGCAAAGTGCCAACTCGGGGGAAAATATAACAAATGGAAATATGGGAGTGTATTCCGACAAAAGAAAGAGCCAGTCAAGAAACACCCAAGGTTGTCCAGTGAAATTATTGAAGAAATCATAGGCTTCAAGATCGGAATTGTGGGATCCGTCAAGAAAGGAACAACATACATGCCGTAAGGAAGGCGGGTTTTGAACAAAGAAAGAATGAAAAGAATAGTCGGTGAACAGGCCAAGCAGTCAAGTGGAAAGTTCAAGGCCACAACCAACCACCGCATTTTTAAACCGACAGAGTTTTCTTTGCTTTGAAACAGGAGCAAAAGATATTGTCAAACTGGGGCAGGAAAAATTTTCTGTCATCAGATAGTCATCCGAAGAGCATGAAGGTGAATACGATTGTTTTTGAAGATGAACAATTCAAGTTGAAATGTAAATGAATCAAGTATTGGAAAATGATACAATCTTAGTCTGTTGAAACTTTCTCCTAAGACAAAAGTCTTAGTCCGATGAATTTTTCACCTAAGATGAATTGGATAAAATCTTAGTCCGTTGAATCTTTCTCCCAAGATAAAAGTCTTGGTCTGATGAATTTTTCACCTAAGATGAAATGAAAGAATCTTAGTCTGTTGAAACTTTCTCCTAGGATGAAATCTTAGTCTGATGAATTTTTCACCTAAGATAAAGTAGAAGTTGGAAAAGGAAATGAAGGCATAATTTGAAATGAACAGGAAAGGCATAATTTGAAAGGTAAAATCAGAAGTTGGAAAAGAAAGAAAGGTAAGAAGCCGAAAAAGAAAGGAAAGATTATTGAAATTGAAAGACTTAAGAAAGTCTGAATTGCAAATGGACCCAGTCCGAAGAGTTATCTCCTGGAGTCATAAACTCAGTCCGATGGATAATTCTCCTGAGATTACATTGAAATGGACATAGTCTAGTGAGATACAATCTTAGTCTGTTGAAACTTTCTCCTAAGACAAAAGTCTTAGTCCGATGAATTTTTCACCTAAGATGAATTGGATAAAATCTTAGTCCTGTTGAATCTTTCTCCCAAGATAGAAGTCTTGGTCTGATGAATTTTTCACCTAGGATAAAGAGATAATGCAATGTGAAAACAAAAGGAAGGCAGAAGCCAATGAAAGCAGAAGTTGGAAAAGAAAGAAAGGTATGAAGTCGAAAAAGAAAGGAAAGATTTTTGAAATTGAAAGACTTAAGAAAGTCTGAATTGCAAATGGACCCAGTCTGATGAATTATCTCCTGGAGTCATAAACTCAGTCTGATGGATAATCCTCCTGAGACCATGCAAATGAATAGACCCAGTCCGAAGAGTTATCTCCTGGAGTCATAAACTCAGTCCGATGGATAATCCTCCTGAGATTACATTGAAATGGACATAGTCCAGTGAGATATAATCTTAGTCTGTTGAAACTTTCTCCTAAGATGAAATCTTAGTCTGATGAATTATTCACCTAAGATAAAAGTAGAAGTTGGAAAAGAAAATGAAGGCATAATTTGAAATGAAAAGGAAAGGCATAATTTGAAAGGTAAAATCAGAAGTTGGAAAAGAAAGAAAGGGCAAAAGCCGAAAAAGAAAGGAAAGTAGAAAATAGACCTAGTCCGAAGAGTTATCTCCTGGAGTCATAAACTCAGTCCGATGGTTAATCCTTCTGAGATTACATTGAAATGGACATAGTCCAGTGAGAATGAAAATCTTAGTCTGTTGAAACTTTCTCCTAAGATTAAATGTCTTAGTCTGATGAATTTTTCACCTAAGATAACCTTCAGTCAAGGTAACACAAGTTTTTAATTTCATGCATTTTTTAATTTCTGTTAGGTGCACATACCAAAAAGAGGAAGGTAGCATCTTTAAAATCCTTTCCCCGGTCATCAGGCTGCGGGAATACTTTTCTGCATTGCACGTTTAAATTCCGTTAGGCACCCACCTTCTAACACGGGAATACTTTTCTGCATTGCACGTTTAAATTCTGTTAGGCGTCCACCTTCTAACACGGGAATACTTTTCTGCATTGCACGTTTAAATTCTGTTAGGCGCCCACCTTCAAACAAAAAAAAAACAACAAAAAAAATGAATGAAATTCTTATATTCAATAACATGATGTGCCAGTCACCATACTGGGGCAGAAAAAAAAAATCTTTCTTGGGTTGTTTATTTTGTCACAAGCAGGGGTCCACCTAGAGAATGGACGAATGCTTCATATTGAAGAAGTTGAACAAGTCAAGGCAATAACAAGAATGCTGGTAGAAGAGAAGGTACAAGTTTAAGGCAATAACAAGAATGCCAGTGAAAGAGAAATACAAGTCAAGGCTCAGCAACTAGGAGCCCACCTGAAATCATGGGCACTATATGTCCGGACTTGATCCAAATGCTGAAGAAGATTGAACCAACACCTGCGGTTAACAAGCATCAAGATTCAGATCAGGGTCCGCATGAAGCACCAACCAACTCAAGATCAAGCTTCAGAAGACTCATAGATAGGAATTTTGTAACTCGTAGCTGATAGGTTTAGTTAGTCTTTTTCAATTTTGATGTAATAACGGGACAGCGGACCGGAGCCTCGGACGGAACCTCGACTCTCAACCTCAATACTCCATCACTCCCGAACTACACTGACCTGATTCCTGTTTAGCCCAGGATATGAAGGCAACCTCTGAAGGAGGGTGCGGTCAAAGCTTTTCAAAATGCTTCACAACGGAATACTCGAACGGGTAAAAATCGTTCATAGTGGCTCACTTATCTTTGCACGGAAACTCTTCGTGTTCCCGAGCAAAGAGGGGCAGCTGTGAGCACGTGATTTTTACCCTACATATGAGTTATTCCCATAAATTCAAAATAAATAATCTTTCCTTATTTTTACAATTCGTATTAATTAGTTGCATGAAAATTCATATAAAAAATAAAAAAAAATATGCATTTGCATTTAGGAATTTAATTTCACATTTTTTTAGTATCAATTTGTTTTAGAACAAAATGTAAAGAAAATAACAAAAATGGTCCATTTTGCATTTTTAGTTTAAATATATTTTAGTTTGCATTTTTACTAATGGATAGGAAATAAATTTTAGTGTCAAGCATTTTAATAAAATTAGCTTAAAACAATTACAAAATAAATAAAATAAGTGGGCTATCTTAGTAAGAGGCATGAATTGGGCCATTTTTCCTTAATTTTCCCTGGCCCAAATACCCAAAACCCACCTAATTGAGCCCAAGTCATTACTAAACCCTACCCATTTCACTACTTAAAAAGAAAAACCTATACACAAGGAGGGATAGACAAAGAAGAGAGGCTAGCGGCCGCAATTAAGGATCCCCCCATACACACACGCTCATTCTCTCCTCACTATCGTCGGAATTTACATTCAATTCATTGCTGGAGATTCGAAAAAGCATACTTGAGACAGTAGAGGACAAATTTTGCAATTTGAAAGTTCCAAAAACTGATTAAAAAAAGTTTTCGTTACAGAGAGTAATCAAATAACTTTTAGCCTTAGATTTTCACTCGTTGATTTTGTTTGAAAAGATTCGTTGTTGTATCGCATTTCAGTGGTGGTCGTATTCGAGTTCGAGTCCAGCGCTGACTGAGGTTTTTGTCTGTAGTTCCAGCTGCGGCTGATGATCTCAGAGTCGATTCTCCGTGGTTTGCTGTTGTTCGACGAGCTGTACGCGTGTAATTACGGAAGGTTCTGTTCGAGTTTTCTCCGTTCCTGGCTCGATGGTTCCGGTCCCGTTAAATTTCTGATAGACGTTCCCAAACAACGTCCCATTTAATCCATTTTTGAAGAATTTTCAGCAATTACAGAGGTCCATTGCTCCCTTTTCTGATTGTTCTTTACTTAATATCACGATTTTGATAATCCCGTTGATTTGCCGTTGCCTTGTTTTGTTAATTGTTTGAGTTAATATTTTGTTGCTTTGTCTTTAGGATGTCTTAGTAGTATTTGTTCACCTTATTCTGCATTTGTTGATTGTTATCAGTATGTTGGGTAGCTTAATCTGTGCTTAGATGGGTTTAATGGCTATATCAGTGTTAAGACTACGGCTTTGGCTGAAGATTGTGCGGCTCTCATGTTAATTAGCTTTAATTCAACCTTAGAATTTGAGGCGTGCCATTTAGCAAATTTTCATGTCCCTCGCAAAGTTGTAAACACGTAGAATCTTTAGGCGCGTTAGTTAATAATAATACCTTCCTAATTACGGGTGCGCATTTATGTGACCCAAATCTCACTCTCGGCGAAACTGAAATACATTAAAGTCACAGGCGTACTGGTTGCGGTGTGGCTCGAAATGTGTTTTTCGTGACGTCGCAATTCTCCTAAAATTGAAAAGCGGAATATTAATAGCGCTTAATTAAAATATATAAAGAAATCAGATAAAAGCAAAAATTGCAGTTGAGCGACCGTGCTAAAACCACGGAATCCGGGAGTGCCTAACACCTTCTCCCGGGTTAACAGAATTCCTTATCCAGATTTCTAGTTTCGCAGACTGTATTACAGAGTCATAAATTTCCTCGGTTCGGGATTAAATCGGTGACTTGGGACACCATTATTTTCCCAAGTGGCGACTCTGAATAATTAAATAAATTGATCCCGTTCCGACTGTCCTTTAAGTGGAAAAACTCCTTCCCTGATTATTATTATATCCCTTCTCGGGGTGTAGTATTAAATAGTGGCACATTTACGTTTATACGTATGTGCGTGTGTAAAAAAGGAGGTGTGACAGAAGAACCATTTTCATCATTGTATTTATTCTAAGTCTAGTTCAATTGTAGTAGGTTTTGATATTGTACCTTTTAGATTTCTTAGAAGTAATTGTATTAGGTACTCTGAGAATTCAAGTTAAAGTTAACTTAGAAGTGTCGCAACAGTTGAGGCTGTGTGCCACACTGAATTAGAGTTAATTCTTAGGTTTACAAAGAGTCGTTGTAAATGCATTTTTTGGCTTAGTGATTTTAGTGGAGTTTGGGAAAATCCTACTGAGTAGTAGGTCTTGCTTTTTTCACCTTTTGAGCTAGGTGTTTTCCACGTAAAACTCTCTGTGCACTTTACTTTCAGTATTTATTATTCCGCAAACAGCTGTAGTGAGATTATTTAGAAGAACCAGGTTCTTCTAACGTGAAGATTAGGTACCAAAAAAATCACCCCCACCTCTTGTGTGGTATTTAAGTATAAAACATCAGACCATATTTCCTTTAATAATATTCTTGGTGGCTGCGGCTAGCTTGGCTAGGCCATCTACTTCAATGTTTGTGTTCTAGGTATTTGCTCGAGGCGGCATTCATCGAATTCTGGCATCAACTTGTGGATCTCTAATTGATAATTTTTTGGTCTTTCTTCTTTAATTTGGAAAGTCCTGGTGACCTGATTTACAATGAGTTGAGAGTCGTAGTGGAGCATGAGTCACCGGGCTCTGTACTTGAGTACTAACTTCATACCTACAACCACAGCCTCGTACTTGGCCTTGTTGTTAGTCATCTTAGGACATCATATGGATTGGTGGATTACTTCGCCTATAGGGACTTCGAGAATTAGTCCCAATCTCGATCCTGACGCATTCAAGGCTCCATCAGTATAAAGGTTGCAAAGGTCGGTATAAGTGAAGGCACGAAGGACTTCTTATTTTGCCTCCGGCCAAATTTCTGCACTGAAATTGGCAACAAAGTCGGCGAGTACCTACGACTTAATAGCAGATCATGGGTGATACGTTATGTCATGCTCGTTGAACTCTATGACCCATTTGGCAAGTCTACCTGAGAGCCCGGGCTTATGTAGGATGCCCCTTAGGGGGAATGTTGTTATTACTTTTATAGGGTGACATTAAAAGTAAGGTCTAAGCTTCCGTGAAGCTACGACTAGTTCCAGAGCTAGTTTTTCAAAGTGTGGGTACCTCGTTTCGCCATCTATTAAGGTCTTATATAGTAAATGAGGGATTGTGTACCTTTATTTTCATGGACCAGGACTGCACTGACGGTAAATTCGGATACTACTAGGTATACGAGCAAACTTTCGCCTGGATCTGCCTTGATTAGTAGCAATGGTGAGGACGGATATTCTTTCAGTTTCCTCAGGGAGTCGATGCGCTCTTCGTTCCATTGTAGCCCATGATCTTTTCTCAGTATATTGAAGAACTTGTGGCATCTATCTGAGGATTGTGAAATGAACCTTGATAGGGTGGCTATTCGCCTAGTTTGTTTCTGTACCTGCTTCTTGCTATTCAGTACCTCAGGATTGTGTCTATGGCCTTGATCTGATCTGGGTTGACCTCGATACCTCGTTGTGACACAAGAAAACCCCAAAATTTTCCTGAGGCCACACCGAAGGTGCATTTTTTCGGAATTAGTTTCATCCCGTACCACTTCAATATCTCGAAGGCTTCTTTCAAATGACTGATATGGTCTTCTTTCTTTGCCGACTTCATCAGCATGTCAACGATATAGACTTCCATTGTCTTGCCAACATGTTCCTTGAACATCTTGGTAACTAACCTCTGGTAGGTGGCCCACACGTTCTTGAGTCCTAATGGTATCACATTATAGCAGTAAGTCCCTTGGTGGGTGATGAAAGTTGTTTTCTCTTGATCCTCCTCGGCCATTAGGATTTGGTTGGAGCCGGAGTAGGCATCCAAGATACTTAGAAGTTTGTGTCCCACTGTTGTATCGATCAGGTGGTTGATATAGGGAAATGGAAAGGAATCTTTTGGACATGCCTTGTTCAGATCGGTGGGGTCTACGCACATTCTCCATTTGCCATTTTTCTTTTTGATCATGACCGCATTAGCGACTCATTGGGGTATTTCAACTCTCTAATGGAGCCGTTGGCTAGTAATTTGTCCACTTCTTCACTGACCACCTCATTAATTATGGCATTGAATTTTCTCCTCATCTACCATTCGAGCGGATAAAGTAAATCGACATTCAGCCTATGAGTGGCGATGTCCTTTGGGATCGCCGGCATATCTGAGTGTGAAAAGGCAAATATGTCAGTATTGTTAGTAAAACATTCATGATACTTACCTGGCTCGGAGAGGTTATGTCCGATATAAGACTTTTTTATATCGTTGGCTCGTCCAGGTGTACCGGGTCGAGATCTTTAATAGTTTCTTTACAAGCTTCTACAACATCGGGGTCTAGGATGACTTCTGCTGTCAGGCCAATTTTAGCTCCTGACATGGCTGATTGCTATGCTTCCGCGCTTGACCCTTTTAACTATTTGGTATGTGTGCAATCTTGGGCAATCCGATAGCATTCCTGGGTGGTACGCAGCTCGCCTCGAATGCTGAAAATTCCTACAGGGTGGGAAACTTGATTACCTAGTAGAAGCTTGAGGGGACGGCTAGCATGGCGTGTATCCATGGGCCTCATATGATGGCATTGTAAGCAGTTTCCTGGTTTATGACATGGAATGTAATTTCCAGCGTGACTCCCCTTGCCAGGACTAGTAGTGCTATTTCTCTAGATGTCCGCTCTACTGCATTATTAAAGCTCGTTAGTGTTATGCAATTCTCTATTATCTTATCTTCGAGCTTTATTTGCATGAGAACTCTCAGGTGGATAATACACGCATCTCTTCCGTCATCTGCCATAATTCGTTTCACATCTGTATTAGCGATGCGTAATGTTATGACTAAAACATCGTAGTGAGGAAAAGACAAATCGTCGGGATCTGACTTTTTGAAGGTGATATTGTCTTCAAACTCATTATACCGTTCATGAGCGATTGTATGCTTCAGCTTATGCGTAGTGGTGAACTTCACGTGGTTGATCACCGAGTCGTCATCACCACCGATAATCATTTGTATGGTACATGCTGGTGACAATGGCCTTGGTGGTCCTTGAGATTGGTCGCACCCTCTGGCGAAGTTAGCCCTTCCTTTATCATTGAGTAGTTCTTTTAGCTATCCCTAGTTCAACATCCTAACCACCTCCTGTCGTAAACCTATGCAATCTTCGGTCTTTTGTCCCTTTTCCTGATGGAATTCGCAGAGGACATTCGATCTTCTTGCACTTGGGTTCGATTTCATCTTTTGTGGCCACTGTACCTTCGTGCCCAGCTTCTCTAGTGCGTACACTATTTCTGGACGGGAAACACAAAAGTTATGAGCAGATAATAATGAGGTATACCTCCTTCGTTTCAAAGGGGCGCGATATATCGCGGCATAACATCTTTATGCCTCAGGGGAGGTGGATTAGGAGTTCTGACATAGCGTTGATGCCTTTCTCTATTGAAGCACATGAGTAGATCTCATCGTCTGTTGTTACATCGATCCTTCCTTACCTCAGACTGTCTGACGTTAGCCGATGGGTTGGACCATTGAGATCGTCTTCACCTACTCTTACTTCAGCGCAATAGGCATTACAGATCTCCTCCCATGTGGTGGGAGGGTACTTCATGAGTCTGTTGAGTAGTTGTTTGGTCATTTTCGACCCGCTTCTGCTTAGCTCATTTTGGAAGGCTGCGACCGCCATTCCTTCTGACACATTTGGAAGTCCTATTCTTACTCTGTTGAATCGGGCTAGAAAGTCCCGAAGTCCTTCGCCCGCCGTTTTCATGATGGCGAAGATGTCATTGACCCTAACTTCACCCTTTTTTCTCCTGCATGAGCGGTAGAAAATTTATCTGCCATCTCCTCGAATGTTGATATTGACCATACTATGAGAGTACCATGTTAACGCTCCTCCTGTCAGAGTCTCACCGAACTTTTTCAACATCATAAATGGCACTTGTTCTTTTGACAAGTCATTGTTTTTCACTGCAGTGATACAAATAGAAAAATACAGATCATTCTACCACAATTTTCTTTAACAATCATTTTGACAATGTAGCGGATATAAACTCCGACTTAGCAATGGAAACTAAGAGTTTGAGACTCTTTTTTAGTGCTTTGACTATTAATATGCCCTTAATCTTGATTTCTTTCGTTAATTTTTGAAGTTTGAACACCCTTTTGATCACCGACGCTTTTTTATTTGAGAAAATAATCTAAAATTTAAAGCTTGAAACAAGTTTAAATTAACACTTTTACTTTTCATAGCACCCATTTAGCAAAAAAATCTTCCCTTTTCGGTATTTTCTCCTTTTAGAACTTCTTTTTGTTCATACTTGGATGATTAGTCATCATACTTGTTCAAAATTTCAAAAAGTTGTACATTAAATTTTATTGTTAGTAATTAGTATACAATGGTGTCCCCGATATGCTAAAATCATGGGTCTGCCTCTGATGACCACTACTTTAGTCTTGGGCCTAAAGTTTCAAGTTCGGCCATACTGCATGGGCTCTTATATCAATCAGTAAACACAAAAAAAATGGTAATTGCACTGGTGCAAGAAGACTTCTCCAGGTTAAATAGAGTTTAACAGATGAAATTTTCAGCATCCTTCCTTGAAAATGGCTTTTCATTCACTTAACCATTGCCTGAGGTTAAAAGCTTTCAGATATATATGTAAAAAAGATATAACGTCGAAAGCAGGGTTTGAGAACCTGCGCGGGCCTAACAGATTTTAAGTCTGTCTCCTTAACCACTCGGACACAGTAGTCAATGTTATAATCATATTTGACTAGAGTTCTTATATCTGATTTATCAAATGCCATACTTGATTAGTTTATCGAAAATTTAAGTTTTAGTGACAAGTCTTGGCTAGATGAAATGATTCATGTTTGACCCAAAAGCTATCAGTTACTTTTTGAGTTAGGGACAATCAAAGATTATAAGAGGGTAAATCAGAATCAGTGGTAATATGTTCAAGGACAGATCTATGATTCGTATGTAGATTGTTCTAATGAAATCGCAAGAGAACTTATTGAAATATTAAAGCTAGCCAACAATAGAGAGATGAGATACAGAGAGAATGATAGATAGAAGTTGTATTATTAATGAATAATAACACTTGTCTTACAAATGAGGGAGGCCTTTCCGTATATAGAAGGAAGGCCCCCTCGCCAGCACATTACTTTATTCCAGAACTACTATTATTACAAAAAACGGAAATAGTCGGAGGAGACAGGGCGCCTAGACGGGCGAGTTTGTCAATACGTCTTTATAGTCGGGGGCATACTCCCTCTCGTCGTATGGGCTTGGAGGAAGGTATACTCGACGTCTGTGGCCGTATAGGGAGGTGTATTTGACTCATATTGATCATGTCTGATTTGACCCCATACAGTTAGTCCTTCCGCCTCTTGGAGATATATTCTACATATATCTACAATGGGTGGAAAGAATCGACCCGTCTCGGATCTATCCGCGTATGCATATGTGGCATGTTCTTTTGAAATGTCATTTGCTGACGACATGCGTCATGAATGCAGCTGCTCCCGAGGCAGGCCAAAAAGGTGATTTGACGTTTCGATTTCCCGCCTCCTTTTCTCATACTAACCTCTTCGAATCCCGTGTACTAGCCCACTATAAATAGTGAGGGATTTCAAGATTTTCCATTTTTTGGATCATTACAAAAAGTTCTTTGTATTTTTGTCGTTCATCTTTTCTTATAGCAATACTTAACAGCTTTTCGTATTGACTTCGTAGCTTGTTAGTATACCTCAAATTTGATAGAAAGACTAACAATGTCTAAAGGCAGTAGTCGCCGTGGACAGACGAGGGTGAGGCCACTTCTAGGGTTCCTCAGCCCTCGGGAGGTGGGAAGAAACCCCGCAAACCTCTCGTTCCTTTTTCCTTGGACAACCTGCTTCCCCGCGAACTATACGTTCGAAAGAATTTCCCTACAAAAGGGTCTACCCCGGCATGGGAAAGTTCCACATTTACTGAACCTTTTCTAAATGAACTCTGAGTATCTTGTCAGATTCCGGAGACGGTCATCATGCAAATGGCCGAAGGGGACTTTGACAACATACACAGAGTCGGGTTCTGTGCTTTTTGTGAATACCCCTTTATAATGGGGTGCAACCTCTCCATCTATCCGTTGGCGAAAGAGTTATGCTGTGTCTACAATATATGCCCGGCCCAGCTTACCCCTTATACATGGAAGATATGTCGTATTTTGACGACTTATGCCGAGAGGGCCGGCTTGGACGTCACGGAATACCATCTGCTGCAGCTGTTCAGTCCCGGGTTCATGATAGGGACGATGCTCCAGTTAAAGAATCACGGGATGAAGGGCTTGGTCGTCGGGATAGACGACAAGTCTAATCGCCAGTTCTGGCTGAAATATTTCTTTGTCCGAACCTCGGATTTGGTGTCGGACCCTGTCGAATTCCCTGAGGCATGGAACGCTGAACGTAAGTATTATCCCTTACGCTTAATTACTTTACGCCTGTTCGACCTTTCGTTATATCATTATATTTTATGTCTACAACAAGGGTGCGTACACCCCAGTCCGTGTTGGATATTAAATCCTGGGTGGGGCAGTTGATCCCCTTCGCGGAGGAGTTCAAGACGAGGGTCGCATTTACCACAAGATACGGCCTTCAAGGTGTAGTACTAGTTCTAAGTATGGCGGCCTCATATCTTATTAGAATCCGCATTTTCTGATGCATTTTTATAACTGTGTTGGCAGCCCAGAGTGCACCGCGGAGAAGGAGACATCGTGCCGCCACTTCGTGTTGATGTTTCTGACGCTGCTCATTCCGAAGACGAAGCCGTAATTTGGGACCCGGCTTTTACGGATGTCCTCGGGACTTCTCGTCCCGTGGTTGAGTCGGTGAATGAACCAACATCCAGAGATGGCCCTTTGCCTCTACCTCCCCTTGTTGAAGAGGACGCTTCAGAGGACGATGAGCCATTAGAGTGAAAAAGGCGCCGGCTACTCCTTGGAAAAAGGCGTGGCCGTAGAGCAGAGGGAGGTGATTACTCGCTGTCTTGAGTCGAGGCCAGTCCTTATGGGCGACGCCATCCGACCGGAGAGGGCGACCCTCTTGAGGGAGGTTGCGAGAAATACCGCTTCTCCTCATGTTGAGGATGATAGCGCACCGCCTGTCGCTGGGCTGGCTACTGACGAGGAGGGGGATGCTCCCGAACAAGCTCCTGCTTCTGCGGACGTGCTGCAGGAAGACTATGCCCGGGTGAACATGGCGATGATAGGTCCTACCCGTCGGCTTGTGATCCCGACGGGATACAACCTGTTATTGGACAGCGAGCAGGCTGCGGCGGACATGTCCTTATTATGTGGTGTTGCCGAGACGGAGTCTTTGAAGGTCGTGAGCGACAGGGATTTGTCTCGTCGAGTCGCCGGTGCTGCCTTGCAGGTATGACTTTATTATAGTTTTTCATAGTTCTCTTATGACCCCTGAGGCGTTGTGTCGTTTTGAATTATGTCTTTTTTTTATCTTTTTCTCAGACCCTCATCTTAGAGGTGGAGCGAGGCCGACGGGAGCGAAAGAAGAATGCTGCCCTTAGGAAAGCGTCGAAGAAATATTGGGAGGCCCATAGTAAGCATAAGACACTGGCGGACCTCTACACCCAGGATCCTCAGTTTCGAGTTTTCCGTGAGGGTTTGGAGCTGGCAGAGGATCAGCTGCGGGAGCGTACGACCAGCTGGAGAGGACGGACGCGGACTTGATGGCCGCTGTGGCTCGAAACACCAAACTTGAGAGTCTCCTCCAGCAGCAGGAGGGAGAACTGGAACTGGGCCGTGTGGCGATGGCGGAGGCCGCGGAGTTACGTGCCAGGGTTGATGCCCTTCCCGCCGAGCTCGAGGCCGCAACGGCTGAGGTGGTCTCCCCTCAGCAGGCGGAGACTATTGTTCTAGTTGGCGGTACGTCTCGTGAGGCTCATGATATGTAGGTATATATTGACGCAAGGAGGACTGTTTTTGAAGAGCTGCTGACCGTCGGTAGAGCCACTGAGGCAGAGGTTGAAACTCAGCGTTGCCTTGTTAGCGCGTGAGGCTTGTGGGTATAATCCTGACTCTCCGGACCAGGAGGGCTGTACCTTTGCGTATGTGGACTAATTGGGCACAGGGTCTTGGACTTCTAGGGAGTTTCGGGCTGAGGGCGATGGGGACCATGTTGACGGTACGGCCGGTGCGGCGGAAGATGGTGAGGGCCAGGATAGTTAGATAGGATTTTTTCTCCCGTTTCTTTATTGTAATTGAGGCTATGTTGTAAATTTGTAATCTATTGAATGATTTATGATGATTTCGTGGGAATTGTTGTGCTTTTATGTCTTCTTTTGCAATTTCTGTTTTGCGTGTGGCGTGATCTTTTGTTGAGTTAAGTCGCCGTAGTAAGGTTGGATTGACTCCGGTCACGGCTGCTTGTGTTTTTCCTTTTATGAGGCTATTGCTTTCCCTTTGGCTGTTTTATGTGTTCCGAAGTGGCTGTGGCCTTCCGCATTTGTGGGCGGTCGTGGCCTTTTGTTTATCGGAGGCGACCATAGTCTTTTTATACGCTGTTAGGATCTTAGACTTTTGAGTTTATGAGTGGTCGTGGCCTTTTATTTGTCAGAGATGACTGTAGTCTCTCTTTACGCTGTTAGGGCCTTAGCCTTTGCGTTTATGAGTAGCTGTGGCCTTTTGTTTGTCGGAGATGACCGTAGTCTCTCCTTACGTTGTTGGGGCCTTAGCCTTTTGTTTATTCGATGATGACCGTAGTCTTTCCTTACGTCGTTAGGGCCTTAGCCTTTCATATATTGGAGATGACCGTAGTCTCTCCTTACGCCGTCAGGGCCTTTAACATCCATCTTCCATATTTTTACCAAAACAATTCATATATATATATATATATATATATATATATATATATATATATATATATATATATATTATAAATACACTACCGGCAACTATGGCCAATATCAACAACTATTATTTGTTAGTGATGCGGCGTGCACCCCGACCCTTCCGATATGTCACCGACATCTTTGACCAATAACAGTACATAATAGGCTACCGGCAACTATGGCCAATGCCAACAATAATCATCTATTAGTGATGCGCCGTGCACCCCGACCCTTCTGATAAGTCACTGGCACTATAGCCAATAGCAATAATCAATACAATATATTACCGGCATTAAACCAATAATCTTCAATTTTAATAACATTTATATTACCGGTGTAAAACCAATAATTCTGTAATTCGACAATATTTATATTACCGGTATAAAACCAATAATAATAATTAATCAACAATATATGTATATTACCGGCATGACGCCAATAATCTTTAATCAACATTTTATTTACATATTACCAGTATGAAACCAATAATAATTCCTTTCATATAATCACATAAGATTAATAGGAATTTAACCCATTTAAGACCCACGGTCATGCTCGACCCCAACGTATAGATACTCGTCACCATGCCTATACGTCGGACTCCACACATAACAATTAGAACATAAACTCAACTCCTATTCCCTCAAGCTAGGATAGATCAAACACTTACCTCGAAAGTTTACGATGAATTCAATCCGTAGCAATGCCTTTTCCTTTCGAATTTGGCTCCAATTTAATCGTATCTATACACAATTGATTCAATATCATCAATACTACTTAACAAACTAATTCAAATGACTAAATATAATTTTTACAATATTCTGCTCGGAATAGTGAAAATCGACCCCGGGCCCACATGATCGAAGCACGAGGTTCGAACCAAAATAAATTCACCCAATCATCCACGAGTTTAAATATGTAATTTTTTCTTAAGTTCGACCCCAAAACGAGGTCTAGATCGCAAATTCTTTGAAAATCCTAACTACACTCATTTCTTTAATTTTCTACCCATTTACACATGTTTAGGCCTAGGAATTCAAATAATATTGATGAAAAATGAAGAAAACGAGCCAAGAATCACTTACCCAAAAATTTTGATGAAAATCGCCCAAGAATCGCCCCAATAAGCTGTTTCGAGAAGAGAGAGTTTGAGAAAATGGGAATTTATTCCGTCTGTTCTGTTTTGCAGAACATAAAAATCACTGGGAATTTACTCTATGCGATCGCAGGGCATGTGATGCGATCGCACAAAAGAAAATGAGGGGGTAGAAAAATTGCTCTATGCGATCGCAGTGCCAGTGATGCAATCGCATAGAAGAAAAATGAGGGGGCTGAACTTTGCTCTATGCGATCGCAGGGATTGGGATGCGATCGCATAGAAGGATTTCTAGGCCTCAAAATTTTACTCTATACGATCACGAAGGATGTTATGCGATCGCATAGAAGGAACAAACAAAGCTATGCGATCGCACGGCTACTATTGCGATCGCATAGAACAAAAATGGGCAACAAAAATTTACTCTATGCGATCGCATGGGCTTCTATCTGATCGCATAGAGTAATGTACTAGATACCAGCAGACAGCAAAAATACCAGATTTTCTAAGTCCAAAACATCCCGTTACCTATCCGAAACTCACTCGAGCCCTCGGGGATCCAAACCAAATATGTACACTGACTCAAAAACATCATACGAACTTGCTCGCAGGATCAAATAGTCAAATTAACATCAAAATCAATGAATTGAGCCGTAAACCTCAAGAATCTATCCAAATTTTCATAAACTTCCAAATTTCCAATTTAAGGTCGAAACACTTCAAACGACGTCCATTTTTAACCAAACTTTACAGGAAGCACTTAACCAATATATATGACTTGTACCGGGCGTTGGAACCAAAATACGAGCCCGATACCATTACTTATTAATCAAATTTCAGTTTCATTTTCCTTAAACATTTTCAGAAAATAATTTAACAGAAAAATTCTTTTACCGGGGTTCTAGACCTCGGATTTTGATTCTGGGCATACGCTCGAGTTCCATATTTTTCTACGGATTTTCTGAGACCGTCAAATTATGGGTCCGGGTCTGTTTACCAAAATGTTGACCAAAGTCAACCATTTCAATATTAATATCAAAATTCTTCAAATTTTTCACATAATTCATTTATTTCAACATAAAAAAATTTTGGCTTCGCTCTCGGATTGCGCATGCAAATCGAGACAACTATAAATGAGGTTTTCAAGGCCTCAGAAGCTCGAAATGATTGAGAAAACATGTGATGACCCTTTGGGTCGTCACATTTTCGTATGGCCTTAGCCGTTTGTCGATTTTCATATGTTGGAGAATTTCGTTTATATAATGGAGAGACTTCTATACAATGGAGAATTGTCTGTACAATGTAGAGTTTTGTCTATACAATGGAGATTTAACTAGGGTAGACCCTTCATTATATGGGCCCAGAGATCGTGTCGACTGGACGATGTGACGAACTCGCGCTCAGATACCACCAATTGTCCCCTTTGCCGCCTCGTTACAAAAATCCCCGAGAAAACCCAATTGGGACAAAACTCAGGTGAGGGAAAAAGATTATGACTCGGGAGACGCCTTTCAGAAGTGGAAGTTTGAGTTGGGTGACGTTCCAGTTGTTTTCGAGTTTTTTTCCTTCAATTGTTTCCACTTGGAATGCTCATTTTTTTGTTGCTCCTGTGATTTTGTATGGTCCGTCCCAATTAGTTTCCAATTTTCCTTCACTCGGATCTTTTAATGCTAATGTTTTGGCTTTGAGGACGTAGTCGCCCACTTTAAGTGAACTTATTTTGTCTTTCTTGTTGTAATATCTTTCTGGCTGCTGTTTCTGGGCCGTCATTCTTATATGGGTCATGTCTCTTCATTCTTCAACTTCGTCCAGATCTTACAATCTTCTTTCATCATTTTCTGCCCCGCTATTATGTGAATATCTCATGCTTGGCTCCCTAATTTCAATAGGTATGATCATACCGCGTTAGTACCCTAGACTAGCGAGTACGATGTTTCTCCCGTGGTGGATCTGGTTGTGGTATGGTATACCCAAAATACTTTAGGTATTAATTTGGGCCATAGACCTTTAGCATTCTCGAGCTTCTTATTTAGTATGTTCAATATTATTTTGTTGGATGACTCGGCTTGGCTGTTGGTGGCATGGTGATACAGAGTGGAGAGTGTCCGCTTAATGTGCTAGTTATCGAAGAACTCTGTTGTCTTCTTACCAATGAACTGGGGGCCATTGTCACATTCGCGTATCTGTGCGTATGCACCTGCTTCCACTAACTTGAAAAAATAGTCAGTCAAAACTAAAAGAAAACGTACCTTTCCTCGTCCTGCTGGTAGAGGACCAATTACATCTATTCCCCACTTGATGAACGGCCAAGGTGAGATAACAGAATGGAGAAGCTCCCCTGGTTGGTGTATCATGGGGGCATACCTTTGGCACTGTTCTCACCTTAGAACGTGATATGCCGCCTCTTTGTTCATAGTAGGCCAGTCATAACCAGTTCGAATAATACATCAGACGACGGCACGATTACCTGTATGAGCGCTGCAAAGGCCTTCATGCACCTCTTCTAATACTTGTCTCGTTTGATGCGACTCGAGGCACTTAGCGAGGGGGCCGCCAAATGTCCTCTTGTAGAGATCATGATTTATTAGATTGTATCGGGTAGCTTGTACATGGAGCTTCTTGGCTTTTTTTTGTCATGTAAGAGTGTTCCATCCTGTAGATAGGATGCAAACTGGTTGCACCAATCCAAAGTAAGGTTTAAAGAGAGTACCTCGACGTGATCAATGGCCGAATGAAGGAGGGTGACTACACTTTCTTTGCTGATATTCTTGGTAGCCACAACTAGTTTTGCTAAGTCATCTGCCTTGACATTTTATGCCCTGGAGATGCGCTCGCAGCGACATTCTTCAAATTCAGGCATCAACTTTCTAATTGGTATTTTTGTAGCCTTTGTTATTTGATCCGGTAAGTCCCAGTGACTTGATTTACTACGAGTTGGGAGTCACAGTGGAGGATGAGTTGACAGGCCTCATATTTGATGGCTAATTTCATACCTGCAATCACAGCCTCATACTCGGCCTTTTTGTTAGTCATCTTGAGGCATCGTCTGGACTGACGAGTTATCTCGCTCGTGGGGACTTCGAGGATGAGTCCTAGTCTCGATCTCGAGGAATTCACGACACTGTCAATATAGAGAGCCCAGAGGTTAGTGTGGGTTGCGACGTGGAGGGCCTCTTGCTCCACCTCTGGTAGTATCTTTGTGCTGAAGTCAGCGATAAAATCGGCAAGTACCTACGACTTAATGACAGTTCTTGGGTGATAGGATATGTCATGCTCGTTGAGCTCTATGGCCCATTTAGCGAGCCTACCCGAGAGTTCTGGCTTATGTAGAATGCTTCTCAGGGGAAAGGTCTTTATTACTTTTATGGGATGACACTGAAAATAGGATCTGAGCTTTCGTGAAGCTAAAACTAGGGCTAGAGCCAATTTCTCGAGGTATGGATATCGTGTTTCAGCATCTACTAAAGTTTTGCTGATATAGTAAATAGGAGATTATGTACCTTTATTTTTGCAGACCAAGACTGCGCTAATAGCAACTTCGGACACTGCCAAATACACCAGCAAACACTCGCCCTGGTTTGCTTTGATGAGTAACGGCAACAATGATAGATATGCTTTTAGTTTCCTCAAAGCCTCGATGAATTCCTCATTCCACTGTAACCCATGGTCCTTCCTCAGTACGCTGAAGAACTTTTGGCATGTGTTAGAGGACCGCGAGATGAATCTCATTAGGGAGGCTATTCGCCCCGTCAATTATTGTACCTGCTTCTTGCTGTTCAAAACCTAAGATATTGCGTCTATGGCCTTGATCTTATTCGGGTTGACTTCGATACCTCGTTGTGATACGAGGAAACCTAGGAATTTTTCAGAGGCCACGCTGAAGGCGCACTTTTCTGGGTTTAACTTCATCCTATACTGCCTCAGTATCTTGAAGTCCTCTTGCAAATGATCAATGTGATCCTCCTTTTTTCTGACTTTACTAGCATGTCATCGATGTAGACCTTCACAGTCTTGCTAAGCTGTTCCTTGAACATATTGGTGACCAACCTTTGATACGTTGCTTCCTCGTTTTTGAGTTTGAAGGGAACCACTTTATAGCAGTACGTCCCTTGGTGAGTGATGAAAGTTGTCTTCTTTTGATCCTCTTCGGCCATCATGATCTGGTTGTAGCCGGAGTAGGCATCTAAGAAACTTAGCAGTTGTGCCATGCGGTTGTGTCAATCAGCGGGTCGATGTGAGGCAATGTGAATGAGTCTTTTGGGCATGCCTTGTTCAGGTCGGTGAAATCCATGCACATTCTCCAATTCCCATTTTTCTTTTTAACCATGACGATATTAGTGACCCATTATGGGTATTTCTATTCTCTAATAGAACCATTGGCTAGTAGCTTGTCCACTTTTCACTAACTGCCTCGTCGATTGCAGTGTTAAATTTCCTTCTCATCTTTCATACGGGCGGATATAGTGGATCAACGTTCAGCTTATGAGTGGCGATGTCTTTTGGGATACTCGGCATGTCTGAATGAGATAAGGCAAATAAATCCGTGTGGTTAGTTAAGAATTCACGGTACTTACTTGGGTTGGAGAGATTGTGCCAGATGTAGGCTTTCTTCGAATGGTCGGTATCATCCAACTAGACCAGGTCGAGGTCCTCAACTGTCGCTTTGCATGCTTCTACGACATCTGGGTCTTTGATGGCTTCTACTGTCGGTTGATTTTAGTTCCCAACATAGCTGATTGTTATGCCTCCGCACTTGCTCCTTTAAGTTGCTTGGTATGTGTATAGTCTTGGGCGATCTGGTAGCATTCCTGAGCGGTGCGTGGCTTGCCCCAAATGCTGAATACTCCCCATCAGTGGGAAATTTAATTACCTGGTAGAAGCTCGAGGGGATGGCTCGCATGGCGTGTACCCAAGGATGCCCTATAATGGCGTTGTAAGTTGTTTCCTAATTCGTGACATGGAATATGGTTTCCAGCGTGACCCTCTGCTAAGACTGGCAATGATATCTCTCCGGAGGTCCGCTCAACTACATTGTTAAAACATGTTAGTGTTATGTAACGTGGTATTATCTTATCTTCGAGTCTCATTTGCATAAGGACTCTTGGATGGATGATACAAGCGCTGCTCCCGTCATCCACCATAATTATTTTCACATCAGTATCATCGACACGTAAAGTTATAACTAAAACATCATAATGAGAAAAAGATAAATCGTCGGTATTAGACTTATCGAAGGTGATACTATCTTTGAAGTTGTCATACCGTTTGTGAGCGATCGTGCACTTCAGCTTATGTGTGGTGGTGAACTTTACGTGGTTGATTGCTGAGTCGTCGCCACCACCAACAATCATGTGTATGGTGTGTGCTGGAGAAGGTGTTTCGGTGGTCCTTGAGACTGGTCGCGTTCTCTGGCAAAATTGGCCTTTCCCTTATTGCTAAGCAACTCCTTCAGGTATCCGTGGTTTAGTGACCATCTCCTGTGAAAGGCCTATGCAATCTTCTGTCTTATGTCCTCTTTCCTGATGGAATTCGCACAGGACGTTCGACCTCCTTGCACTAGGATCTGATTTCATTTTCTGTGGCTACTGCACCTTTATGCCCAGCTTCTCCAGTGCGTACACTATTTCTGAAGGGGACACACCAAAGTTATGAGCAGATAATAATGGGGGCATACCTCTTTCATTTCAAAGCGAGGCGACATATAGCTGCACGACGTTTGGGTGCCTCAGAGGGGGTAGATTGGGGGTTCTGACATAGGGCTGATGCCTTTCTTTGTTGAAGCGTGGGGGTTATTCCCTTCGTCCATCGTTGCATCGATCCCTTCTTATATTTGAATGTATTGACGTTAGTTATTGGGTTGGACCGTTAAGATTGTCCTTGTCTGCTCTTACTTCGGCGCAGTAAGCATTGTAGATCTCTTCCCATGTGTTGGGGGTACTTCATGAGTCGGCTGAGCAACTTCTTGGTTGATTTTGAACCGTCTCTGTTTAGCCCGTTCTAGAAAGCCACGACTTCCCTTCCTTCCGATACATTTGGCAAACCCATTCTTACCTTGTTAAATCGAGCCAGGAAGTCCCCGAGTCCTTCACCTATTGTTTTCCCGATAGCAAAGATATCGTTGACCCTAGCTTCGGCCTTCTTTGCTCCTGAATGAGCGGTGGCGAATTTGTCTACCATCTCTTCGAACGTTGATATTGATCTAGCTGGTAGTTGAAAGTAACATGTTAATGCCCCTCCTGTCAAAGTTTTTACGAACTTTTTCAGCAGCACAAACGGCACTTGTTCTTTTGATAAGTCATTGCCTTTTACAGCGGTCACGTAATGGATCAGATGGTCTTCGGGATCCGTAGTCCCATCATATATTCTCAAGTATGGTGGCATCTTGAATGTTTTTGGGATAGGGTGAGGGACAGCTGCTCACTATACGGTTGTTCGACGAACCTTCCCACGTCGCATTTCGGCAGTAGCTTAGGGGCGCCAAGAATTTTGTCTACTCTTTCCCGGTGCTCTTTCATTTGAGCACGAAGCGTTTTTTTCTCATTCTCCACTTCTTCCATTTTCTTAAGGATGGTTGTGAGTGCACTATTGCTTGCGTCGATATCTATTTGAGCGTTGTTTGTTCTTACAGCACCCGACTTGCCTGTATTGGTGGCGATATCTGTTGTTGACGAATCTTTGATATTTCCCTGAGGTGATTTTTCAAACATGCTACTTAGAGTGTTTGTCAACCATTCCTCTAGTAGGTTTTTTTCTACCGGGGTGTTTCCTAATTGGTTGCATATGTAGAGGCCCTTTTTTCGTGCAAAACCGTCAGATCTTCGAGCGGAGAGGGTGAGATCTCCCCCTCTGGTGCACTACTAGGTGTGGTATTCGTGGTGTGTTTTCTCTACCGGTCTCGTTGAGGGGGCCTATGAGGTTGATTGTGACATCTACTATCTTCTTCATCCTTGCTTCTCTACCTGCCATTGTTTGTTTCTAAGGGGTATGAAGAACAATGGTTGTTGCTTTTGATATCGGCGTGAACTATGATTTCGATTACCGAAATCCCTACAGACGGTGCCAAATTGTTTGACTCAAAAGTTATCTAATATTTTTCGAGCAAATCAATCAAAAGAGATCGAGGGTAAATCGTAATCGAAGATAATAAGACCCTAGGATATTCGCAATGCCTTGTTTGTAATAGTTACAGTAGATGTGAGGGAGAGAGAGATTGAGAGAAAAGAGAAGAAAGTTCAAGAAAAATCAAAGTTTGTATTAATTCCCCCATTTTACAATGTTAGGACCCCTTTATATAATAAAAGGTCCTCCCTGAAATATTTAAAAATAGAAACGAAATATACACTATTGAGGGATCGACGGAACTATGGGATCGTTCCTTCCGCTACCTTTGAGTCGTGCTTCTACCATGGTTTGCGCACGTTCGGCGGTTAGTCATGCCGGTGTAGGGATGTGGTTGGTCAAATTCGACCCCGTACAACTTCATTGGAGAATCAACAGCATCAGTTAAGATTCGTCCAATAAAAGAAAACAACATGAGTTATTAGCTTCAGATCCAAATGTAACGTTTGATCGTTTGTTACTTTATCCTTGTTTTTTCATTACTGCCTGTCGACTAGGCGTGGTTAGCCAACGAAAGAGGAAATTATTGAAAACAAAAAGGAAAAGAAGAAATTCAGTATCGTCAAAGCTTTATGCATTGTTTTAACGTTAACTTTTGAAGGTAAAATAAATGGTTTAGAGTTTCACTCACCTTTTTGATATTTTAACCTTCTACATAAACACGTTTACACAGTTCAACAATTTGAAAATTGGCGTCATCTACCAATAAAAATATTTTTACATCCTTAGCACAAGAAAAAGAATTGAATTCGTACAGGAGACGACATGTTAAAAACTAAACTAATTAAATAGATTGTATCCCTCAATTTCAGTTTACAGGAATTTATTTTCTTTTAATCCATTTCAAAATGAACTATTTTTATTCTAAGTTTAAAAATAATTTAACTTTAATGAGACGGTTTTAGAGTCACACAAGTACTACTCCTTCCGGTCCAAAATAAATGATTTTTTTATGTTTTCACACATATTAAAAAAGTCACTTTTTAGCATTAATTAGCAAATAGAATTGACCATTTTAACCTTACTATATCACATAAACACTCCTAACACATATTCCAATAGTATTTACTCCAAGGACAATGTAGGAAAAACATCATTAAGTCATTCTTTGAAATCCGAAAAAATCACTTATTTTGGACAACAAAAAAAAGACCAAAAAATCACTTATTTTGGAGCGGAGGGAGTATAATATATTTTAAAAGTTTCAAAAGAATTATATCCACACAAACTTTATGACTTATTTAAGAGCACATAATTCAATTTTTTTTTAAATTTTGCGACCAATCTAGGTTCACATAAATTAAAATAAATAGAATAATAAGATATTCCAATCTCTAATAAGTTTACCATATATAGAGAGAGATAACAAGCAACTAAGTAACATGTTAATACCATAAAATCAAGTACGCCTAGGAGTATAAAATGTTCTATGGTACAAGACAATACACTTTGAAGTAACGAAAAGTTAAAAAATAAGAGTTCGTTGCACAATATATTTAGTGTTCACTTAATGTCCGGGAAAGGGTACTATGTCTTAAGAAATGCGATGTACATATGGGTGGATTTACGCTTATCGAAACGGTGTCACGTTACACCGTTTTTTCGGAGTAAATATATGTATTAATATTGTACGGAAATGTATAATTAGGAAAAAATAACTCCAATTTATATAAATTTTGTTTTAGTGTGTTGGTATTGTATTTGATTTTTCTCTAAGAGGTCAAAAGTTAAAACTCAAAATTTGTGATGAAGTAGAATTGAACTCAGAACTTTTTTCTAACTTAAGACTCAACAAAATCAATAGACTAAGTATATTTGTCATCTATAAGTATGATAATCAAAGTTATATTCCAATTCTTTTATAAATTTTGACACCACTTACAAAAATTGCTACGCATGCCACTGGATGTAGACATGCAAGTATTACGGCTCAAATCCATGACATGTAAGTCACAAAAAAGTAATTTTATTGTTGTTTGACTCAAAAGATATAAAAATCTTTTCGGATAAATCAACAAAGGGGTACATCTTTGCCAGATATAATTAATTCCAGATCAAAACGTTAATGACAACAATAATATACGAGACGAAAGAGGCATGATACATCTCATTAATATTGAATATTGTCTTTCTCGTTAACTGATGAGAAAGTGGATTTACATGTGTTCTTAGGAATCTTTTACCTATTTTCGGAGATACAAGGAAGAGGCTTTTTGTTCCCATTTTTCTCGGAGCCAGAAAAATCTCCCCATAATTGAGAACCTTTTATGGCTATATATGTATATGTATATATATAGTCGAAGTCACTTTATCTGTTGCTTGACCCGACATCATCTCGTCACCGATGTACCTTAGTCGTGCTTTTAAGTCTTGCCTTTACCGATTTGTAGGATGTCTCATAGGAGAAATGGAGTGGGCTATGTTAATTATCGAGACGAGGCGACAATTTGATTCAGATTTTGACCAATATAATTATTGCTTCAAGACTCTTAAGTAAATTAAAAATAAAAAAAAGATAAGCTTTAGAGTGGTAGAAGACATATGGTGAGTAGCGACTAGTGATGAGGAGGAGGGCAATATAAGCCCCCACGTAAACACAAATTAAGTATAGTATGCAGGAAGCAGCGGTAATGTTTGGCGCGGGGCACACCACTTAACGTACAGTGTCGTGTCTCTGCAACATACAACTCTTCTGGTAACATGCGACACACTACTTCCCTCTCTTTAATTTGTTTTCTTCTACTGTCTCAATAGTATTATATGGTACATTACAACAAGATAAAATATGGGATAAAGTTATATGTCACGTGACCTAACCAGGAGATTACGCCGTAAAAATAAACAAAACATCATACTAGAAAGTACTACTCTCTCCCTTTCAATTTGTTTAAGAAAAAAAATAAAATATCAAAAAGAAAATAGGTTTAAATGAATATACTCTGTACTGTCCCCAGCAGTTTACACTTGTAAAGAAATAAGAAAAAGTTAAGAAAGTGAGCATACATACATGATAAAAGCAAGGTCTGTGGTCCTTTGATTAAAAACTAGCATAGGTGATCATCATAAGCTTAAGAATATATATCTCAAAACTCTTGTAATAATGGTGCATTTGAAAGAGAGTGTTGGTTTCTTTTTTAACAACAGATGGCTTGTTTTTGTAGCTGCAATGTGGATTCAGACATGTGCTGGTATTGGATATTTATTTGGCAGCATTTCTCCGACGATTAAGAAGTCTCTGAACTACAATCAGCGGCAAATTGCGAGGTTAGGTGTGGCTAAAGATTTGGGTGATAGTGTTGGATTCCTGGCTGGAATTTTGTGTGAAGTCTTGCCTTTGTGGGCTGCACTTCTTGTTGGTGCTATTCAAAACTTCATTGGCTATGGTTGGGTTTGGCTCATTATCACTTCTCGTGCTCCTTCTTTGCCATTATGGGCTGTGAGTACCTCATCTTTCATCTTCATCCAACCTGTTTAATTCTGATTTCAATAAAACCAAAATTTCTTTCGCGGAGACTTTTGAACTTTTTTTGTGTGGCTATATTGCATAAAGGTAACTTATTTGAAAGGGGTCCTTCTTTTGATACTGATCGAAAATAAAATAGGCTCACATGAATTGAAATGGATGGAGTATTATGTATGAGTATTGTAAATTCATTTATTGAATTCTTTATGAATTTAAGTTCTATGCTGTATTAACTTTTTGCACCATCAGGGCAACAATAGGTAACTCTTCCTATCAAGGGTAATCTGAAAAATAGAGTGATAATCTGAAAAATTCTTTATGTTTTTTTTTTTTCTCTCTTAATTTTGTAGTCATGTATGCATCGATTAACAATAGAAAGTGCTCATGTAATTTTATTTGATGATGTTCTGTTAGCTATTCTATTCTGATTGGATTAAACTCACTTATATACAATCATGCAGTGTTGTGGATTCCAAGTTTGGTCTAACAATTGACACAGTTTTAGCTACTTCTTTCCAGATGTGTATTCTTATATTTATTGGAACAAATGGCGAGACCTACTTTAATACAGCGGCTCTGGTGTCATGTGTGCAAAATTTCCCTAAAAGTCGCGGCCCTGTGGTAGGGATACTTAAGGGATTTGCTGGTTTGGGTGGTGCAATTTTGACACAGATATATGCAGTGATCCATTCTCCAAATCATGCTTCACTTATATTTATGATAGCTGTTGGACCAGCAATGGTGATTATCGCGCTCATGTTTATAATCAGGCCTGTTGGAGGCCACAAACAAGTCAGGCCTTCAGATGGTTTAAGTTTTTCGTTTATTTACAGCTTATGCCTCCTCTTAGCTTCTTACTTGATGGGAGTTATGCTTGTTGAAGACCTCATTGATTTAAGCCACACAGTCATTGCAATCTTCACGGCTATATTGTTTATCCTCTTGGCAATTCCTATTGTGATACCTATCTCCTCGAGTTTTTTTCAAGATCCAAGAGAAGCAGTAGAAGAAGGTCTTCTATCTGAGTCAAAGAAACAAGAAACTAACAAATCTGATCATGAAATTATATTTAGTGAAGTGGAAGACGAGACACCTAAGGAAGTGGACGCGCTTCCAGCTTCAGAAAGGCTAAAAAGAATTGCACAACTGCAAGCAAAACTAGCTCAAGCAGCTGCTAAAGGAGCAGTGAGGATCAAAAGAACAAGGGGGCCTCATAGGGGAGAGGACTTCACCTTAATGCAGGCTTTAATAAAGGCAGATTTTTGGCTTATGTTTTTCTCACTGCTTTTTGGTTCGGGATCTGGTTTGACTGTGATCGATAACTTGGGTCAGATAAGCCAATCTTTAGGATATGATAACACACATGCATTTGTTTCCATGATCAGTATATGGAACTTCCTTGGACGTATAGGCGGTGGCTACTTTTCTGAAATAATCGTTAGGTACATAACGTTCACTTCCTACATGAATGTTCAATTCTAAGACAACTTTTCTCGTATAACATTGTTCTTTTTCTTTTTACAACAGGGATTATGCCTATCCGAGACATGCAGCAATGGCTGTTGCTCAACTCATAATGGCCATTGGACATTTCTTCTTTGCTATGGGTTGGCCTGGAGCTATGCACATTGCTACTCTTTTGGTTGGGCTTGGTTATGGGGCTCATTGGGCGATCGTGCCAGCTGCAGCTTCTGAATTGTTTGGCTTGAGAAATTTTGGGGCTTTATACAATTTCCTTACTCTTGCAAATCCTGCTGGTTCAATGGTATTCTCTGGTGTTATTGCTAGTAGTATATATGATATGGAAGCGGCAAAGCAAGCTCATGAGTATCGCGGCACTGAATCAAATTTGGCATCAGTTTTGTCTAGCTTTCTTTCTGTAGATGAACCTCTAAAGTGTGAAGGTGCTATATGCTTCTTCCTTACTTCCATGACAATGTCTGGACTCTGTATTATTGCAGTTGTTCTAAGCATGATTCTGGTGCACCGAACAAAGGTTGTATACGCTCATCTGTATGGAAAATCTCGTGGATAATTCATTCATCGCGTGAAACAGGGGCAGAAATTTGATTTTTCAGAAGACACGCATTCAATGAACTTATGCTTCCGAGACCATTTCAGGGAGGTGAAACTGCAAGCCAACACTATTAGCACACAGGCATATGATTGTGTTCCAGTCCCTTGTATGGACCACCCTACTGTACTTAATCATACTAGCTTGCTGAAAAGATGAATTCTAGAAAAGCTTTAAGTCTCCTGTTACCCTCGTTGAAGTAGTTTAACTCTGTGCTTGAAGCCACCTAGAAATATCATTGTCTTTATGACTTTTATCAGTTGGGTGTCTTGCATTTGAAGGGAATTTAGCCCTAGACAGAAAGGAAATTAGATTTATACAGCCAATTTTGTAAAGGAGTCAAGAATCAGTATTAGACATTTCACTCTCTATTTATGCAACCTGTCACAATGTCTCATGCTTTGAGTAATGCAAAATTTACAAACAAAAGACATAAATGGCAGAAGCACAATGTAGAAATGTGGCCTACATATGTTCCCAAGTGAATGCTAACAAATAACCAAAATGACAACAGAATTGTTAAACACCGAAAGACATATCAGCAAACAGGACTGGCATTGTCCTCAGAGGATTCAGCAGCAGCAGAAGAAAGTATCAACTGAGGCTGAAGGATGACGCCCTCTCGTCGTGCCTTTCTGCGTTCACGCTGTAATCTGAAGGACTCTCTCTTACGGTTTCTGTAACTGTTGGGGTTTTCAGGTTGCACCTCACGTGGATAAACACTTATCTGCACATTTATTCACATTCAGTATCAGTTAATCACAGTGGTGTGACCGCAATATACAAGCAGTAAGCAAGAGAACTCAACCTTTTTTCTATCAGGCCCAAACTTCTCAAATTTGACTAGTCCATCAATCAAAGAAAAGATTGTGTGATCCTTGCCAAGTCCAACATTCTTTCCTGGGTGGAACTGGAAGCATCACCAAGAGGACAATTAATAAATCATCACGAAAATAGAATACAGGGCAACGCTAGATGGAGAAATGCAACTCTGAACTATCTTAAATCAAACAAGCCAACTATAACAGGGGCAATTCTGAGCAGAATATAATACCAATCATTGGCATTAACCCCTTTATTACCTAACTGATAGATACAAACATACCCAAAGCTAATTTATGCAGCTGAGCATAAGGATCTTATTATCAGAAAGTCGCACCTTTGGTAAATGTGGAGCCTTGAAATACCATAAGATTCACATATTGGATATGGAAAAAATGTTTATGAGCTGGAGCTAATTACACCTCCTTCTGTCATTTGTTTCAGAAAACTTCCAATTTTATGTTTTCATGTAAGGTCAGAATATCAGAGCTCAGAACCTTAAACTTTTAGCAATGTATTCCTTCAAATGACAACAGCAAAAGAAGTATCCAGTTAACCTTCCAATACCTCATTTTGTAGTCAATTT